>JAJOOB010012395.1:0-15037 GCA_029582485.1 Solanum tarapatanum
ATAGAACTTTAGAATGACATTAAATAAGAATTATTTTATTTTTTTGATAAGGAATATGACCGTCAGAATGAAATTGAATTTTTGTAAAAGAATTTGTGGATATAGAAGATCAAAATTTGAAAAAAAAAAATCACTAATTAATCTCCAAAATACCAGAGTACTTGATTCACATACACTAAAATATAAAGAATGACAACATTCTATAAGATCTCCGTAATCCTTTTATTCTTGAATATTTCAACTAAATCTTGTATTGCTTCTTAACTAAACTAAGACTACAAGAACAATAACAAAAAGTTCCAAAGTTAAAAAAAAAAAAAACACTAAACTTTGCTATTACATATTTCCTAGAAGAAAAGCAAATGCCATATAGAGAGTACAAGCAAGAAATGTTGAGAAAATAGTGACCCTTGTAGGCATTCTTCCTTTATCACTTCTCAAAATCATAGCTTCATAAATTGGCAAACAATTTATAACAACAAAACCAGCAATAAACATTTGGATAAATATTCCATCCAAATTTAGATCACCATTGAATATTTGTGCAAGTGATTTGAGAAATGCTACTAAACTGATGATTGATGCTGTTGCTAGTATCACAAACATAGGTGAAACAACCCCAAACTCGAAAATTCCTTGATGGTACCTTTTACCTTGGTCATTATCGACTACTTTGCTTGTTACGTTGAACCCTTGTGTCGATATGCCCAAGTGTTTAGTTAAGTACTCAATTGTTCCAAATAGGAAAGATGTTAATCCCCTTATCATCCACATTCTTTGGTCACTCCACCACCTTTTAAATGTCCCTTCTTTAGACATAAAAACCAAGCAATCTTGTCCATACGCTCCAAGGAACATAAAAACATACAAGAAAAACCAAAGGTCTGAAACCTGAAATCAATATTAAAAAAAATATTAAACCTCAAAAAAACAATTACACTTTTTATTCATTTGCTTGTCAATATCCACAAATTTACCATAAGATTAGTCGTTCCACCACTTAATTAGTCATGTGCTATGCTCTATATATATGTAGTGTTACTTTGTATATGACGATAATACAATATATTTTCTACATCAAAGGGAACCGAAACACATAACTTAATTGATTGAACGTTAAATATGCTGAGTGATATATCAAAAGAACCAAAATGAATTGGTGCATACCTTTGGAAAGATGGTTACCCCATTGAGAAGAGTAAGTTGAGGGATGAAAGCATATAGAGTAAGTGGTATTGACCAAATGGGCCAAAATGCATAGTGAGTATAACAATGGGCCATAACAAGGCCCATGGACTGAACCCCAAAAGTTAATGGGCTATATTTTGAGAAAGCAACTTCAAGAAGGCCCACAGACCATCTCTTGTTTTGGCTGACCACATCATAGAGAGAAATTGGTATATCTCCTAAAAATGCAGGCCTTTTAGGATTGCAAAATACTGATTTCCAACCTTCACATTGAAGCCTATAACCAGTATAGTAATCCTCAACAAGTGATCCATACCTAAACCCCATCTGCATAATTTTGAAATTGTTAGTCCTAGGATTCATTGTTTACTTTTTCTATCTGGTATACATAGAGTATACACTGATTATACTGATAATATACATATTAAACACGGATTATACATATATTATACACCACAGTTACTGACTTATGAACTTGTTGTCTTCGGCTCTAGCAATTTTTTCGTGGCAACATGATCTAATATATATCAAAAGTTTGAACCAATTGCCACGAAGAAGTTACCAGTACAATTATTCTTTTTTCATGGGAAATGGTTCGAATTTTCCATGTATACTAGTTATATCACATGGCAAATTCGAACCAATTGCCACGAAAAAGATGTTGTTGGTGCAATTAAACTCTACATATACTAACTTTATATGTAAACTAAAGCTCACCTTGGAACCCCAATTACTTTCACTCTCATAATTGCAACTTGCTACATAATGGGCTCGCCGCAAAATTTCTTGGGCCTTAATGGGCTTAGTCACAACATGATCTGGAAACAGTTCGGGAATTTCGGGCTGCTCAAACGAAGATGGAGCCCCAAAAAAAGCCCGACGACGAAAAAAACATCCAGTTCCAACATAATTAGGCCCATTAAGCCCATCCATGCCTATTGGATTAGTAAAAAACAGGCCTTTTATCTCACTTGCATAAATATCTGCTTCGTTAAGCCCATGAAAAGTTTGAGGAAACTGAACGTAGGCTAAATTGGGCCGTAATGTTGGGTCCAAGAAGTAACATAAAGCCCGTTGAGGTGTTGATGGATCATTAGAGTACATATCACAATCAAGTGTCAATATTATTGGTGCATTTGTCATTATTCCCGATACTCGAAGCTATCACAAGAAGAAACTAATAATCAATTCGATAATATTTTAGGGAAAAGAGGCAAATATAATCCTTGACTTCGATGTTTAGAACGTATATATCATTCACTGAAAAAATGATGCATATACTCGAAGATATCAACATCAAGTGTAAATATTACATGGAAAAGAGACAAATATATTCCTTGACTCTGCAATTTAGAACGTATATACCTTCGCTACTAATAAACGATGCATATTAATTGTTTTCGTTAATAGACTAAAGTAAAAAAAACCACAAAAACTGAGTAGATAAATACATATTTTTACCGATCGTTGAAATATGTATCATTTGTTAAATGATAGAGGAATATATTTCAAATCAAGTTGAGGGATATATTTGCCCTTTTTTCCTTAATATTATTAAAAGATATTTACACTATTAGTAAAAATATTTTTTATAAATATAAATTGTTTTTAAAAAATAAAATTGATGAGATTTTACTTACCAATGCATTGAGGGCACCTGCTTTAAAATGATGAGGGGAACTCTTGTTTTTTTCTCTTGAAAGATAAATAAGATTTGGCATCCCATGACTTGTCATGTCTTTATCTTTGCCACTTTCTAACAAAACCTACACCAACCAATTTGATAAAAGGATAAGTTAAATATATGATGTTACCTAATTAATCAACAAACATATGATTTTAAGTAACATGTTTACAATCAAACGCAAATTAGACTCTTTGGCAACATGTGTTAAGCACTTTTAATTAATAGCTAATTAGTAATTTTGTACTTTTTATAGTGACACATTTTAAAATTAGACAGTCTCATATTAACAAAATATTGAAATATATTTTAAGGTCATAGAATTAAGTTGAAAATGACAATATCACGAGTGAATTGAACTGTTATGATATATATATATATATATATTTACCTGAATAATAGAAGGATGATTATGACGAGTAAATTCAGGCGTCCAAAATTTGGTAAAAGCTTGAAGTTCTTCCTCGTTGTTAATATAATCTTCATCCACTTTTCCCCTCTCAATCACTTCTTCTATTCTTTTCTTCATGTTTTCATACATCAACTACACATATAATATAAAATTCATAAAGTTTAAGTCCGATCGAAAATAAGATAAATAATATAATAGCTTGAGTCACATTGAAAGATAAGTGAAAATATATTTTTTTATGTTAAAATTATATCATGTATATATATATACCTAGGAAAAATAATAATTTGTTTTTCTTTTATAACCTAAGATAAAGATTCTAGTATATAATAGTAAAAGGCTTCATGACATTTTAAAAATAATATAAGATTTTCTTAAAAGAGTTGTGACAATATTATTGGCTAGATTTATTAGTCAAATACATTATATAACAAAAAATGACATATGAGCATTTTATATATACTAGTTTAGTTATTTTGCTACTTTTAAATGAATAATGACAAATTAAAAAAAATATCTGTTTTTTTTGTCTTAGCTATAACGTCAGAAAGATTGAATTCAAAAACAAAATGACGAATAAGTATCTAATGAAATATGTTCAGATAATTGATGAAATTAACTCAGGCCAGATACTAGTCAATCAAAGTGCAAGTTGTTTATCTTCTTGTATAATTATATTTTAAAATATTGACTAAAATACGGCGTAATTTGAATCTCGAAGAACTAAAATATATAGAAATACGAAATATCGTGTAAGATAAACAAATATTCTATTCGTAATTTCCCTTAGCCAGAATCATGATTTCCTATCACAAATTATATTTAATTAAATAGAGGGAAATGGTTTTATAAAGATTTCATGTATTTTTTACGATCTCATATGTTACATATTACTCTTTCATTTTAAATTTATGTCACTTTTCAATTTTTGAAACTCTGTGAACTTTGATAAACATTTTTATAAAGTACTTATATTTTTTTCGCAACTTACAGTATTATTATATATATTTTGAATATCTTATAAATTTTAATTAATATTAGTTTGATCAAATTTAATTCAACTTCAAATATTAAACAAATCAGCTTTCGAAAAGTGAAAACTACCACATATATATTAAATTGGGACCCGACATCTTATAGAAAAGACCATATAATATAACTAAATATAATATTTATAATAGACCATAAAATCAATCGTACCAAACCTCTATGTCCCTTTATCAATAATTGCTATAGACAACCAATTTACCAAAATATCGCATAAATAAACTTAGCCAGATCTGAAACGCAGGCTATAATATAAATTAAATGTACATCGCACATGCATGCTTGCAGAAATAACCGTGCCAAAAATCTCGTGTTCCTATGTTGCTCGAATTCTTAAAAATATCATTATATCGAAATAGTAATAATATATCTTTGAAGGAATATCCGACCTATACGTTAAGATATTTTTGAAAAATCAAAACATTATAATCATGATTTAGTAATATTGAAAATCAACTAATTTTCTATTATTAATTTAAAAAAATCACTAGACGTTAGACGTTCTGTTTAGTAGTAATATATATTCGAGAAAAAAAAAACATACCTTGATTTTCTTTGTCTCAGAATTTTCTGTGTAATTAGAATTGAAATATGCGTCTGGAGACCTTTGAATTATTTTATTTTCCCTGCAAAAAGGCAACCAATATACAGCAAATTTTGCGGCTTCCATAAAAGCAAATAACGTAAGCTCCGATCCTCCATCGTCCGATACATAAATCGATATTTTTTCGATCGGATTATAATCATAGGCCATAACTGATAACGCCGTGTTAACGACGTTTAACGGTGGCTCCTTATAAGGATCTGCCGTACAAATAAATATATCGAGTGCTGGAAAATTATTAATATCATAACTAAAGTTTTTTGTTATTTTTTCGGGATATTGTTGACGTGTTAGTGGACGCATACGAAAAGATTGAATAGTTGTCCACATGAAGGCTAAGATTAAATCTGAAATTAAGATGGAAAATGATATGGAGAAAGTTATAAAGGAATTTGTAGAATTTAGGAGTTTTAGTATATGGTTATAGAAAAGAACTAGGATGGCAAAAAGGTAAATAAGTGCAAATGCGCGGTTGAGGATGTGGTGTCGTGGATTCACCTCGACGGAGTGAAGACCACCGGTGTTGACGGTGGTGGTGGCGGCAGCGACAGCGGAGGTGGTTTCCATTTTTGCTTGAAGTGTGTTATTAGAGTAGATGATGGAGTGATAAATTATTGTGGTGAGAGGAGTGCTATTTATAGGAAGGATTCCAAGATACTTTCTCCGTTTATTTTTACGTGTTCATTATATTAAAAAATTTATTTTTCATTTTTATTTATTATTTTTGTTGTATCAAGATTGAGAAAAACATATTTTATTCATGTTTTACTCTTATCTCTACATTAGGTATTTATTCTTTGAATCATTTTCAAGATCTAAAACTAAGCTGATTATAGATTTTGAAGTTGAATCTTGAAATTTAAGTAAAATTTTGAATTTTTGAAGTAGTGTTTGAACGTGTATTTTACTTAGAAATAGTTTAAAGTTTTTTGAGTGAAAATAGTTTCTTCTAAACTAACTCTTGAAGATATTTAGAATTGCTACTGGGATATTGAGATAAAATATTTATGTCAAATTTTTTTAAAAATATGTGTGTAAAGTCGAAACGGAATAAATGAAAATGAACAAATGGAGTAGTTGGTGTATGGACAATATTTTAGTTGAATTTTAATATGTATTAAAAAAGTACTTGAAGTGGAAATTAAGAAAAAAATAATGGATGTTGAAATTTTGTTTGAACTTGAAGATGGGGTTAGAATTTTTTTATTCTTTTGTAAGAGGAAGTTGTTATTACTTGGTATACGTCTTTAAATAATTAATTTGTATTTCAATATTTCTCTTTTTAATTTTTATTTTCTTCTTCACCTTATTCTCAAGATGATAAATAATTTTTTGGGTGACTCAAATTCTTAACTTATCGATCAATGATAAAGATGTTTAACGATCTGAGCATGCTTTGGCCTCACTTGTTCTCTATTACTCTTGAATTTCATAAACTAATATGAAAGTTTAATGTTTGTAATCATATAGATTTTACAGCCGAAAGGGCTGTTTTTAAATTAATTTTCATTTAAAATTTATGTTATATGCATTGTTAGTGTACAATAGTTTACCCCATAAATATAATTTAGCTACTTCCTCACTTTGATATTATACGGTTATGTTAATTGTGTACAAAATTTGAGAAAGAAAGAGAACTCTTTAAGCACGTATCAAAAGTGTAGTTAGTTATTTATTTTTAAAAAAAATGTATACTTATAAAAAATCTCTTAAGATAAAATGAAGACCTTTTTTAAAATAAGTTTGCATTTAAATAATTAAAAAGATGGAATTAGGTTGATTTGTTAAATAAAATAATGAGATTCTCTGTATTCTTGTTCTTGTATTCTTGACCATATATACCTCAACAAGAATATCATGTTTTGTCACAATGTATTAAGAAAATGGAATTTAAAATTTACAAGCATTATATGTCGTAGATATAGCTTTCAAGGCAATTTTATTGATTCATTCTTTTACTAGTTTTTTCAGCTTAAAAAAATAATAACTAAATTACTTTTTTCTATGATGATCTCTTCTAAAAGACGCATGAAAAGAGAAGTACATTTGATATACGATCACTTTTTGATCTTGTCTTTGAAAAATAATCAGTATCTTTCAATTTCTAACACCTAAATAATCAGTATCTTTCGATTTCTAACACCTGATTGAAACTTAGTGATTGTAATCATGCCAATCAATATTGCACATGTAAATTGGAATTTGGAATCTCCAACAAATCCCTTTTGGAGGGTACTGATCAAATGCTCTTTTCATAAATGTAATGTCTAATTGACATAAATGGTTTTAAAAAAATGAATGGTGATCTTTTCTCAACTACTTAAACAATATACCTAAGATTATACAACTTAAATACAACAACATTTATGTCTAAATTTGATACGATTAATAACTCAAATAGTCATTCAATTTATAGTAATTGACTAACAAGGTTACGTTACTGTTATTTTAGTTAAAATTTAAATATTTTAATGAAAATTTTAATTTCGCTACTGTTTAACTAGCATTGATTAGTGAGTGATATGACGTAATTAATAGCCATAAAATATAAGTGATGGTGATTGGTGACCAACAAAACAATTTCAACCATGTGCCGTTCGAAATGGAATACTAAAAATATTCATATCCAAGATATTATTACTGAATACTACTACTAATAATAATAATATAGAACAAAGTGAATGACTTTTATAGCTAAATAATAAAAGTTATAGCTAATTCTAAGTATTTTACTTACGACAGATTATTAAAAAGTTAATTTAGCTACGAAGTTTGTGGTATTCCAATTTTTTGTTATAAGGGATGTATTTTAAACTCCTAGCCAGTTGCTATAGAGAACACACAAAGGATGACCAGTTATAGATCGAGATGGATCTAAGATTTAAAGTTTATGAATTTTATAAGGGAAAATTGTATATAATCGCAAACTATTAATTCAAATAAATGCTATAAATATACTTTGATTTAATTGTACCCTATAGCAAACTATTGCTATTTTCACCACTCTCCCTGGTGGAATCTCGCTCGCCACTCTCGTTTGGTGGCAGTCTCACTCACCCTCTCTCGCTTTTATACAAACACAAATGTATAAAATGTGTTTGTATAAAGCGAGAGGAAATTGTATATATACATATAATTTATAACGATCTCAAGTTAATATTACAATAAGAACTTAAGTCATTGTTAAATATGATCTTAACAAAAGTTATTGAATTTACGTAAGTTCATATATGGGCCCTATATCCACCTCTGTTCAATTAGAACCCCTTATAAGTTAAATTATACATATAGGTCATGATCAAATATGACTTAAGGTTATTATGAAGTAGTAGTGTTTCGATACCAAATTTATCTAAATCAATATTTTTTTTTATGTTGATCATAGATCTATATGTAAAATTCACGAAAAAATCGCAACAAATGTTAGATTAAAATTCATAATTTTTTCAGTACAATAAATATTAAATCGAACACATCAAGTCATGAATGTACCTTAATGGATGGATTACTACTAAAATCAAGAAGTTGATGGAGGAGATTTGTCTTTTAAAAAAAAATATTATGATTACTAAACTCCAAGAAGTCAATGTCAGCGTGTTTTATACTCCAATAACTACGAAATCGTCAATAATTTATCTTTAATTTATGCCACTTATCATAAATCATAGGAAATCGACTCGAAAATCAAACCATCCATGCCCACTCCAAGAAGTCAATATTGGTGTGTTTTATACTCCAACAACTACGAAGTTATCAATAATTTATCTTTAATTTATGTCACTTAACGTAAATCATAGAAAATCAGATCGAATATCAAACCATCCATGGCCACTCATTTTTATATTTTTCTAAATCTCCTATGATATATGAACTAGAAAATGATTGGTTGACTCCCAAAACTCTAATTGTGTCAATTACTTCTATACCTTTACATGATTCTCAATTGAACAATTAGAAGGCACACTCAAAAATTGATTGATTAATTAATTATATTTTTGTATTTTGTTGTGTTTCTCTTTTCTTATTTTATCATTTCCTTCTATTAAGTGGGCAAATTAATCCACATTTTTTTTTTGAATTCTAGAGAAAAAATTTAACATTTTTGTATACCACAAAGATGGAGTTAATATCCATCCTTATCAAGTCATGATCGATATTTTGGTCAACAAATCGGACGAGTTTATAGCCTCTGGGGTATAGATTCATACTAGGCATATATAATTTATTGTACGTCAAGTCGTCAAATAACATTAAAAGTGTTGATTTCCGAAGATGGAACATTGAATATTTATTATCTGAAGAACAATTCAGATTAGTGAAGGCGAACGTGAATCGATCGAAACTCTGAGTTACTTGACTAACTCCTTCATAGTCATTTCAATAAGATTGGGGATGACACAAAACATCAGAAGTGAAAATCACGCAAGCCAAGCATGGAAACAAAACACAACGACTCAGACTCATAACAAAGAAGTTTTGAGCGTGAGATAGCACTCATGCAAAGACAAATACCTTTACGTGACATTTGACAACTCATGAGGCCCATGACTATATGGACATTCTTCCTAGCTATGATAGGGATATTGAAGAGCAAACAATTCATAAAGCCCAATTTTAAGTAAGGCCCATTATTTTTTTTTGGTCCATGCCATCCTTTCACTAAAAGTCCAAAGTTTCAAAAAGGAACTTAGTGGCAGTTAATTTTAAAGGGAAAAGAAGTAGTATTTGTGTTAAAAGTGATATTTGGGAAATTGAACTTGTGCTTGAAAATGAATACAACTTGAAATTGTTTTTGATTTTTGTAGGAGTGATTTGAAATAAAAATTATGAAAACAGTCTTTTGGAGTTCTTCGAATTCCAAAAAATTATAATATAAAGTTCCATAAAATAGTGAAAATTATCCATGGTCAAACTTGCACTAAGAATGCAAAAATATGTGATTGTAAGTACTTTATAAAGTTTAAAGGAAAATGACTCTACGCTAGGCTCAAAAGATGAACCATCTATTTATTTTGCACTCAACATCTTAACCAAAGTCAATTAATGAATCAAAAACTTATTAAACTTTTAAATAAAGAGAGCACATAATTTAACATCCTAATAGAAAGGTTTTGAGTTCAAGTCTTATTGTCACCCTTTTAGTAAAGAAAACGATATCGAATTTAAATCTTAGCATCACCCTTTAGCAAAGAATAAAACACACACGTGAGGGAGCGTTTTGAAGATTTTTTGTTCAGTAAATGGGAAAACTTACAAAGTGATGCATGATGTGCCAAAAGAGTCTAAATTTACACAAGAAATCCCTATTGTGCATCACACAAGTCTCACAGAAAGGGCAAGTATAGAGCAATTTCCACCATGGAGTTTTCATTAAGATGAAGCACGCTAACAAGACGATACATTGCAGAATACTGCAATGACACATGAGTATTTACAGGTTAACGCGCGAATAGAACACTACACAAACCACTACTAGACTCCCCATTAGAGAACACCGTTAACTTTTTACAACTTCCAGTACTATATCTTTACTAGTCTTATCCTATTATAACTAGTTACTTACTTAACTGCTCTCAAAACCGAGCATGAACTAGGCTAAAAAGAGCGTAAAAACAAGCTTCTACGCCTTGCTATGTCAACACCCTGTCGTTCTTTCCTACTATATCTGGAGAATGAAGTCGAAGAGATCACAAAATGATACAACTTCAAAAGGCGGAGTCTTAACTTTCACCATCTTCCGCCATCATTTCATTTGAAAGGAGTCGCTTAACTGTCTGCGCGAGACAGGGTCAATTTTTTCATATCTTGACTTGAACAAATGAAAATTTTCCTCGCCACATTGCAAAAGTCTCTGCAATTAAGTGATTACGCGACGTGTTAAATTATAGGATGTAGCAAAGATCTTATGCAGTGGTTATATATGTATTTCATTCTTGAATTGTTAAAGTGAGAGAGAACTTACTGCCACGGATAATCATCCATAAGCATCGTATCCCCTTCATCATCTGTAAACAAGATCCCCCATTTCTGTCGTGACTGAAGCTCTCCTTGGATTTCAAACATCTCCTCAAGCTCCTTTGTAAGCTCATTGTATCCTTTCAATATGGTTAAATCCACTGCACGACCTACAGCTACGCCTTGCATTTGCACCTTCTCAAGGGATTCCACATGAGAAAAGATGTTAAGAGATATTAATAATATCTTTTGAGGAGAAAATGAGTTGGTAAGAATGCAATTTTTCGGCTTTTGATTAATACCTTTGTGCGAGACCTGGTGGAACAACTCTGCTTGCTTTGAACCTCCTTTAGGGGTAACCGCAAATGGCCTTGCATTTGATCTTTGAAGTCTACTGAAAGGTCAGACTTTTGATCTGAATCACCAGCAGGCACCATGTTTGGAGGTGCTCTCTCTGCGGAGACACGAGAAATGTCGGCTGGCTGTGGCGGTAGTAGTGCCTCAGTAGTGCTAATTGAGGTTTTTTTCAAGTCAATACCAAATAATCTACAGGTTGTTTTGGTATTACATTTTCTCTCATCAGTAGGAATAACAATCGGCTGATTAGTCCCTTGACCGAATTGCGGGGCCAAAACACATGGAAAACCACACCAAGTTGAAGCACTTCTACTGTCTTCTGTCTCATCCACAAGCATACCTGAAGTATTTAAATGAGGAAGTGGCCAACCACTCTCTGTACGAGACGTTAATGTGCAATTAGTACTGCTGTTGATGCCAGAGGTGTTAAACTGAGGCGAGTCGAGGGAAGGATTCCAAACCGCTGACGCAATTGAGGATGCAGGTTCTAACAGGAAAAGAAAGGCAAGATAATTAAGAAAATGAAAATGGAAATTAAAATACCAGCAACCAACACTTGAAAAAACACAATGCTGTTGAGAATTTTCATTCAGACCTGATATTTTGATTTCACTATGTAGCCGATGCCTTTTGTTCTTCCCTGAGGTTGGTGGGACAAGGGCATTTGGAATTGAAGACACATAAGGTTCGATTTCCCAAGGAGAAACTCTGTCAGGCCTTGCAATGGCTGCAGGCTCGTCCCATCGAACCTGGAACGAAGGGAGAATTGGTGATTACCAACTGAACTTAAAGAATATTGCTGAAATATAAATGTTCAAACAAAGATATCAACCTTCAAGGATCGCCACGCAGAATCTTTCCACTGTGAGGAAAGATCATCAACCCCAACTATAGTGCCCATAAATCTGAGAAATAACAAGGGAAGAGCCCAAGAAAAACCAAATACATGTCAGAACTAAGCAGTTGGCAAATAAGCATCTTGATCAAAGACTTCCACATCTAATTGGAGGACTTCTGAATACTCCCACCATTTCAATTTATTTGCTGATTTTAACTTGGCACGGAATTTAAGAAAGATGTCAGGTGGAAAGTTGAATTAAAGCCAAAAAGGGAAAGATGCATTCTTTTTAAACAGACTAAAAAGGAAAGTAAGACAAATGAATCAAAATGGAGCTAGGGAGTAATTGATATCACTACCTTCTATCAGGATTCTCTTCCGCTTCAAACTGCATTTTAAATCGCATGCCAACTGAATATCCATGATTAACAGCCTCCAAGTATTTGTTGAGGCTTACGATGAACTGAGTGGTTCTGAAGGTTGTCACAGCAGAAATCGAAAGCGCATATGAAAGATTTAGTATGTTCTCTGGCATGAAAATGATCTCTACTTTGCATAAGGATGACGGGATAATTGAAAAGAGATGTATGTGACAAACCTCGGTTTGTAGTAAACAACAAACAAGGTCTGGGTTGTAACAGCATGAGATGCTGTAGCTAAGACTCCTAGGTGCATGCTCTGGCTTGATATCACCGATGACGGCATTGAGCTCTGCTGGCGAACAAGCCGTCTGACCCCAACTCGTAGTTCTCCATTATCACCCCTAGAGCATACACATCCATTAAAATATGATTATTAACAAACTAACATTACCTGTTCTGGATATATGACATGACATGCAATAGTGATAGATAATGCAATCAAATATCATACTCATACGAGAAACTAGGACCAGAGAGAGATACCTCAAGAATACAAAAGAATCCCCTGCCACTAATCTCTTTGAAGAAACAAAGTTGCTCCACCCTGTGGTAAGTAAATGTCTCCGAGGTTGGCCTGTTATAATTAAAACAACGACGGATGAGTTTTGACCTTTATAAATACATGATAAAGCTTCATTGATATCTTCTGTTACATACTACAAACAAAACAATTACCTCTAAATATATGCTTGAAGTGCCACTCCATGTCATGAAGGTCTTTTGCAATCAATTCCTGGGTCGGAATCTGCTGGTTCATGTCCTAACAAAGTATAACAAACACGAGAGCTAATTCAACAACTTGTCAAAACAGGGGGGGAAATGTAGGCTAGCCTATACAAAAGGATCACACTTATATTACCAAGGGAGGAAGGCATTCATTAGCATGTTTCCTTAGAACAGAAAATCCACCATGAGTGCTTGTATCGGAGGCAGTCAGAACCTTGCAGAAAGAATGGACTTTAGGCTTTACAGGCTCCGGAAGGAACGGATCAGGATTAGTCGGCTCGGCTTTCTAAAAATCAGATCAGCAATTACAACCAAATTGATCAATAAAATGCATATAAACAAGTGAATACTACAACAATTTTAACTTCTTACATCTGGTGCCTCTGGCATCAAAGTGATCTGGACATAGACCTCATCATTATCTTCCTCAGCCTACAAGCAATCATCAAAACATTTTACATTTCAAATACAAAATTGTGTGAACTTTAAACGCATTCCGGTGCACTAAAGCTCCCGCTATGTGTGTGATTCAGGGAAAGACCAGACTACAAGGGTCTATTGTACACAGTCTTACCCTGCATTTCTGCAAGAGACCGTTTCCACGGCTTGAATCGGTGAGCTCATGGGCGGTCACATCACGACAAGCCGACAACTTTGCCAGCTACACATACGCCAAGGCTCACCTTCCAATGTTTGAACTTTGAACCCAACAATTAATTCATCACTTCTTTTGGATGCAATACTAACAAGTATGAATACAATGTATGTAAAATATACTGATCAAAGAACACAATAAAAAGTAAACATACCAGGAAATGACTGTTGATAACTCTACAAAGGATCTTTGATTTGAGATTGAATGATGGAACTCTTTGATCCATTTCTTGATTAATTGATGCTACCAACTTTTCCACAAAACCAAAAAAAGTGAGACAAAAAGAGAAAGATACAAATTTTACAATCCCCAGAAAACATAACTAAAAATAACCAAAAAAGATACACTCAAATTGAGAAATCCAATAATTGACCCAAACATTCATAACTCAAAAACAAGAACTTAGCTTTGAATCAACCAGATTCACCTAAAACAGAAAAACCCAGAATTCAATTATTATTTTTTAAAAAAATAAAAACTTACTTGTTCCATGTGGCCTTGTGGAAAATAATAAACACTTTCTCCTTCCTTTGGAACATCCACTATTGGACCTGCACACAACTGCCATAGCTCATGATACAGATCATCTTTACCTGAAACTCAAAAAAAAAATCACAAAAAACCCACATTTTAAACAACAAAACAAAAAAAGATCCAAAATTCTCAAATTAAACTTCAAAAAAAACAAACTTTCACCTGATGAATTTTTCTTCTGCTGAGACTGATAACACCCATTTTTACTTGCCATGAGTATAATCAAACTTCAATTCCAAAAACAAAAGAAGACCCAGAATTCAAAATCAAGTAATTATCTCAAAAAACATCTCAAAACTAGCTAAAATTCACCACATTTCTTCCCTGTTATACCAACAACACATATAAGCCTTAAAGAAACACCCCCACCAACCAAAAATAAAGTTTTAAGTACTGCAGAAGAAAAACAAATAGCCAACAATAGTAGTAGTACTACTACTGGAACAAACAGGAGCAACAACAGAAGAAGCAACAGCTTAATAATTTCATTTCTTTTTCTATTTAGTATGTGAGAGAAAGAGAAAGAGAGAAAGAGAGAGAGAGAAAGAGAAAACTCTGTAACGGAGTTTACCCAAAAACAGCTTAATATATGGCTTGATTTGTTGCTTTCTACCG
>JAJOOB010012396.1:0-30586 GCA_029582485.1 Solanum tarapatanum
ATGCCCATGCCGTAGAAAAGTCAAAAGAGTGTGAAACACCCTTCATGTATAACAACATATTCATCTATTTTTCATCATCTATTCTCAACGTTTCCGCCGCTCATGGTTCATTCGTACCAATCTTCATTACTTTTACGGTTCATAAGTTATTGAAATATCTTTTATTTGTACAAATATGTACTCTATCATTAGTTTCACATGTTTAGAAGTGTTTTCGAGCATTTTTATTTTTTTTGACTTTTGTTCATTTTTTAATTTATTTTTACGGTTTATTATTTTTTACATCACATTTTAAAAATTAAAATTTACTAAATTGTTAGATTAAAGGTTACTATATTTATTGGTGAATTTTTTTATGTTAATTTTATATTTTTTGGCAAAAATGACTTTCGTATTCCGGGTCACCATAAAATCCCGTGGACTATACACACGAAAATCAGCAAAATGGGGGGTTAACTTACTCCGGAGCTTGTTTAACCTTGTAAATGGGCCGTTTTGGCCGTGGTGACTAACTGGCTCCATAACTAAGGTCTTAACAGAGGTCCATGTAATTTTTTGGCAAAAATAATGTCGAAATTTTGGGTCACCAAAAAATCTCGTGGACTATAGCACACGAAAATTAGAAAAATGGGGGGTTTACCTGCTCCGGGGCTCGTTTGACCTTGAAAATGGGCCCTTTTTACCGTGGTGACCAACTGGCTCCATAGCTAAGGTCTTCACAGAGGTCCATGTAAATATTTGGCAAAAATAACGTCGAAATTCTGGGTCACAATAAAATCTCATGGATTATAGTACACGAAAATCGGCAAAATGGTGGGTTTACCTGCTCCGAGGCTCGTTTGACCTTGTAAATGGGTTGTTTTTGCCGTGGTGACCAAGTGGCTCCGTATCTAAAATCTTAACGGAGGTCCGTGGAAATTTTTGGCAAAAATGACAATGGGATTCTGGGTCACCATAAAATCACGTAGACTATAGCACACAAAAATCGGCAAAATATGGGATTTACCTGCTTCGAAGCTTGTTTGACCTTGTAAATGGGCCATTTTGGCCGTGGTGACCAACTGGTTCCATAGCTAAGGTCATAATGGAGGTCCATGAAAATTTTTGATAAAAATGACGTCGAAATTCCGGGTTACCATAAAATCTTGTGGACTATAGCACACGAACATTAGTAAAATGGGGGGTTTACCTGCTCCGGGCTCGTTTGACCTTGTAAATGGGATGTTCTGGCCGTGGTGACCAAGTGAATTCATAACTAAGGTCTTAACGGAGGTCCATGTAAATTTGTGGAAAAAATGACGTCAGAATTCTGGGACACCATAAAATCTCGTGGACTATAGCACACAAAAATTAGAAAAATGAGGGGTATACATGCTTCGGGGATTGTTTGACCTTGTAAATGGGCCGTTTTGGCTGTGGTGACCAACTAGCTTCATAGATAAGGTCTTAATGGAGGTCCATGTAAATATTTGTCAAAAATGACGTCGGAATTTCGGGTCAGCATTAAATACCGTGGACAATAGAACATGAAAATCGGCAAAATGAGGGGTTCACCTGCTCCAGGGTTCGTTCAACATTGTAAATGGGCCATTTTGGTCGTGGTGACCAACTGGCTTCATAGCTAAGGTCTTAACGGAGGTCCTTTTAATTTTTGACAAAAATGACGTCGAAATTTTGGGTCATCATAAAATCCCGTGGACTATCGCTCACGAAAATAAGCAAAATGGGGGGCTTACCTGCTCCGGGGGTGTTTGACCTTATAAATGGTCCGTTTTAGCCGTGGTGACCAATTGGCTCCATATCTAAGGTTTGAACGAAGGTCCATGTAAATTTTTGGCAAAAATGACGTCGGAATTATGGGTCACCATAAAATCTTGTGGACTATAGCACACGAAAATCGGCAAATTGGGGGTTTACCTGCTTCGAGGCTCGTTTGACTTTGTATATGGCTGATTTAGCCGTGGTGACCAACTAACTCCATAACTATGGTTTAAACGGAGGTCAATGTAAATTTTTGGCAAAAATGACGTCCGAATTTTAGGTCACCAAAAAATCCTGTGGACTATAGTACACGAAAATTGACTAAATAGAGGGTTTACCTGCTCCGGGGATCGTTTGACCTTGTAAATGGGCCGTTTTAGCCGTGGTGACCAACTGGCTCCATACCTAAGGTGTTAACGGAGGTCCTTGTAAACTTTTGGCTAAAACAACGTCGGAATTCAAAGTCACCATAAAATCTCGTGGACTATTGCACACGAAAATCAGTAAAATGAGGGTTTTACCTGCTACGGGGGTCGTTTGACCTTGAAATATGACAGTTTTGGCCATGGTGACCAACTGGCTCCATAACTAGGGTTTTAACGGAGGTCCATATAAATTTCTGGCAAAAATGACATCGGAATTCCGGGTCTCCATAAAATCTTGTGGACTATAGCAAACGAAAATAGGTAAAATAGGGGGTTTACCTACTCCGGAGATCGTTTGACCTAGTAAATGAGCCACTTTTGCCGTGGTGACGAACTAGTTCCATAGCTAAGGTCTTAATGGAGGTCCTTGTAAATTTTTATGGAAAATGACGTTGGAATTCCGGGTCACCATAACATCCCGTGGAGTATAGCACACGAAAATTGGTAAAATGGGGGCTTACCTGCTCTGGGGCTAGTTTGATCTTCCGAATAGGCCGTTTTGGCACTAACTAACTCCATCGCTAAGGTTTTAACGGAGGTCCATGTAAAATTTTTGGCAAAAATGACGTTGGAAATCCTGGTCACCATAAAATCCCGTGGACTATAGCACACGAAAATTGGCAAAAATGGGGGTTTACCTGCTCTGGTCTCGTTTAACCTTGTAAATGGGATATTTTGGCCGAGGTGACAAGCTGGATCCATAGCTAAGGTCTTAACAGAGATCCATATAATTTTTTCGAATAAATGACATCGGAATTCAGGGTCAACATAGAATCTGATGGACTATAGCACACAAAAATCAGCAAAATGGGGGGTTTACCTGTTTCGGGGATCGTTTGACCTTGAAAATGAGCCGTTTTGGTCGTCAGGGCCAACTGGCTCCATAGCTAAGGTCTTAACGAACGTCCATGAAATTTTTTGGCAAAATTAAGGTCGAAATTCTGGATCATCAAAAAATCCATTGACTATAGCACACGAAAATTGGCAAAATGGAGGGTTTACATTTTTCGAGATCGTTTGACCTTGAAAATGGGCCGTTTTAGCCTTGAGGGAAAACTGGATCCATAGCTAAGGTCTTAACGGATGTCCATGAAAAATTTTGGCAAAAATGAGGTCGGAATTCTATATTACTAAAACATCCTTGAACTATAGCACACGAAAATTGAAAAAATGGGGTGTTTACCTACTCCGGGGCTCGTTTGTCCTTGAAAATGAGCCGTTTTGGCTGTGAGGGCCAACTGCTCCATAGCTAAGGTCTTAACGAATGTCCATATAAAATTTTGGCAAAAATGAGGTCGGAATTTTGGATCACCAAAACATATGGTGAACTATAACACATGAAAATTGGTAAAATAACGGGTGTACTTTCTCCGGGGCTCGTTTGATCTTGAAAATGGCCTGTTTTGGCCTTGTGGGCCAACTGGCTCCACAGATAAGGTCTTAACGGACGTCCAAGAAAAATTTTGACAAAAATTAGGTCGGATTTTCGGATTAGCAAAAAATTCATGGACTATAGCACACGAAAATCGGCTAAATGTGGGGTTTACATGCTCCGGGGTTTGTTTGACCTTGAAAATGGGCCGTTTTGGCCGTCAGGGCCAACTGGCTCCATAACTAAGGTCTTAACGGACATCCATGAAAACGTTCGGCAAAAATGAGGTCTAAATTTTGGATCACCAAAAAATACATAAACTATAACACATGAAAATCGGCAAAATGGGGGGTTTACCTTTTTTGAGGCTCGTTTGACCTTGAAAATGTGCCGTTTTGACCGCGAGGACAAACTGGCTCCATAGCTAAGGTCTTAACGGACTTCCATGTAAAATTTTGGCAAAAATAAGGTAGGAATTCCGGATCACCAAAAAAGATGATGAACTATAGCACATGAAATATGTAAAATTAGTGGGGTTTAGTTGCGCCGAGGCTCGTTTGACCATGAAAATGGGCCATTTTTGCTGTGAGGACCAACTGGCTCCATAGCTAAGGTCTTAACGGACGTCCACGAAAAATTTCAGCAAAAATAAGGCCAAAATTTTGGATCACCAAAAAACCAAGGACTATAGCACACGAAAATCGGCAAAATGGGGGGTTTACCTGCTCCGGGAATCGTTTGACCTTGAAAATGGGTCGTTTTGGCTGTGAGCACCAACTGGCTCCATATCTAAGGTCTTAACGGACGTTTATGAAAAATTTTGGCAAAAATAAAGTCAAAATTCTGGATCACCAAAAAATCCATGGACTATAGCACACGAAAATCAGCAAAATAGTGGGTTTACCTGCTCTGGGGATCGTTTAACCTAGAAAATGGGCTGTTTTGGCCGCGAGGGCCAATTGGCTCCGTAGTTAAAATTTTAACGGAGGTCCATCAAAATTTTTGGCTAAAGTGAGGTCGGAATTCTGAATAAAAAAAATCCATGGAATATAACATACAAAAATCGGTAAAATAGGGGGTTTACCAGCTCTGGGATCGTTTTACCTTGAAAATGGGCCGTTTTGGCCTTGTGGGCCAACTGGCTCCATTGCTAAGTTCTTAACGGACATCCCTGTAAAATTTCAACAAAAATGTTGTCGGAATTTTGGATCACCAAAAAAGATGGTGAACTATAACAAATGAAAATTGGTAAAATAGGGGGTTTACCTACTTCGGGGTTTGTTTGACCTTGAAAATGGGACTTTTTTCCTGTGAAGGCTATCTGGCTCCGTAGTTTAGGTCTTAAAGGATTTCCATGAAAAATTTCAGCAAAAATGAGGTCGAATTTCCGGATCACCAAAAAATCAATGGACTTAAGCACACAAAAATTAGCAAAATGGGAGGTTTACCTTTTTCGGGGATCGTGTGACCTTGAAAATGGGCCGTTTTGGTCGTGAGGGCCAACTGGCTCCATACCTAAGTTCTTAACGGATATCCATGTAAAATTTTGGCAAAATGAGGTTGGTATTCAGGATCACCAAAAAAGATGGTGAACTATGGCACATGAAAATAGGAAAAAATATGGGGTGTACCTGGTTTAGGGTTCGTTTTACCTTGAAAATGGGCCGTTTTAGCCGTGAGGGCCAACTGGATCCATAGCTAAGGTCTTAACGGACGTCCATATAAAATTTTGGTAAAAATGAGATCGGAATTTTGGATCACCAAAATATATGGTGAACTATAACACATGAAAATTGGTAAAATAGGGGTGTACACTCTCCGGGGATCGTTTGATCTTGAAAATGGCGTGTTTTGGCCTTGAGGGCCAACTGGCTCCATAGATAAGGTCTTAACGGACGTCCAAGAAAAAATTCGACAAAAATTAGGTCGGATTTCCAGATTAGCAAAAAATCCATGGCCTAAAGCACACGAAAATCGGCAAAATGTGGGGTTTACATGCTCCGGGGCATGTTTGATCTTGAAAATGGGCCGTTTTGGCCGTCAGGGCCAATTGGCTCTATAACTAAGGTCTTAATGGACATCCATGAAAACGTTCGGCAAAAATGAGGTCTAAATTTTGGATAACCAAAAAATACATAAACTATAACACATGAAAATCGGTAAAATGGGGGGTTTACCTTTTTCGAGGCTCGTTTGACCTTGAAAATGGGCCGTTTTGACCGTGAGGACCAACTGGCTCCATAGCTAAGGTCTTAACGGACTTCCATGTAAAATTTTGGTAAAAATAAGGTAGGAATTCTGGATCACCAAAAAAGATGGTGAACTATAGCACATGAAAATCTGTAAAATATGGGGTTTACTTGCGCCGAGGCTCGTTTGACCTTGAAAATGGGCCAGTTTTGTCGTGAGGACCAACTGGCTCCATAGCTAAGGTCTTAACGGACGTCCACGATAAATTTCAGCAAAAATAAGGTCAAAATATCGGATCACCAAAAAATTCAAGGACTATAGCACACGAAAATCAGCAAAATGGGGGGTTTACCTGCTCCGGGGATCGTCTGACCTTGAAAATGGGTCATTTTGGCTGTGAGCACCAACTGGCTCCATATCTAAGGTCTTAACAGACGTTTATGAAAAATTTCGGCAAAAATTAGGTCAAAATTCTGGATCACCAAAAAATCAATGGACTATAGCACATGAAAATCAGCAAAATAGTGGGTTTACCTGCAATGGGGATCGTTTGACCTAGAAAATGGGCTGTTTTGGCCACAAGGGCCAACTGGCTCCGTAGTTAAGGTCTTAACGGAGGTCCATCAAAATTTTTGGCTAAAATGAGATCGAAATTCTGAATAAAAAAAATCCATGAAATATAGCATACAAAAATCGGTAAAATAGGGGGTTTACCAGCTCTGGGATCGTTTTACCTTGAAAATGGGCCGTTTTGGCCATGTGGGCGAACTGGCTCCATTGCTAAGTTCTTAACGGACATCCCTGTAAAATTTCAACAAAAATGTTGTCAGAATTTTGGATCACCAAAAAAATGGTGAACTATAACACATGAAAATTGCTAAAATAGGGGGTCTACCAACTCCGGGGTTCGTTTGACCTTGAAAATGGGCCTTTTTTGCTGTGAAGGCTATCTAGCTCCATAGTTTAGGTCTTAACGGATTTTCACGAAACATTTCAGCAAAAATGAGGTCAAATTTCTGGATCACCAAAAAATCTATGGACTTAAGCACACAAAAATCAGCAAAATGGGAGGTTTACCTTTTTCGGGGGTCGTTTGACCTTGAAAATGGGCCGTTTTGGCCGTGAGGGACAACTAGGTCCATAACTAAGTTCTTAACGGATATCATGTAAAATTTTGGCAAAAATGAGGTTGGTATTCCGGATCACCAAAAAAGATGGTAAACAATAACACATAAAAATGGGTAAAAATAGGGGGTGTACCTGGTTTGGGGTTTGTTTTACCTTTTAAATGGGCAGTTTTGACCGTGAGGGCCAACTGGCTCCATAACTAAGGTCTTAATGGACGTCCATGAAAAATTTCAGTAAAAATTATGTTGGATTTTTTGATCACTAAAAAATCCGTGGACTATAGCACACGAAAATCGGCAAAATATGGGGTTTACCTGCTCCGGGGATCGTTTGACCTTGAAAATGGACCGTTTTGGCCATTAGGGCCAACATGCTCCATGGCAATTGTCTTAACGGACGGCCATGACAATTTTTCACAAAAAAGAGGTCAGAACTTTGGATCACCAAAAATCAATGGACTATAGCACACGAATATCGCAAAATGGGGGGTTTACCTTTTCCGGGGATCGTTTGACCTTGAAAATGGGTTGTTTTGGCCGTGAGGGCCAACGGGTTCCATAGCTAAGGTCTACACGGACATCCATGTAAACTTTCGGCAAAATTGATGTAGGAATACAGGATAAAAAAAGAAGATGGTAAACTATAGCACATGAAAATCGGTAAAATAGGGGGTTTACATACACCGGGGATCGTTTGATCTTGAAATAGGCCGTTTTGGCTATGAGGGCCAACTGGCTTCATAGCTAAGGTCTTAACAGACGTCCACAAAATTTTTTGGCAAAAATAAGGTCGGAATTCCATAGCACCAAAAAATCCATGGACTATAGCATACGAAAATCAGTAAAATGGAAGGTTTACCTTCTCCGGGGATCGTTTGACTTTGAAAATGGGTCATTTTGTCCATGAGGGCCAACTGGATCCGTAGCTAAGGTCTTAACGGATGTCCATGAAAAATTTTGGCAAAAATGAGGTCGGAATTCTGGATCACCAAAAATTACATGGATTATAGCACACGAAAATGGGAAAAATAGGGGGGGTTTACCTTCTCCAGGGCTCTTTTGACCTTGGAAATTGGACGCTTTGGCCTTGAGGGCCAACTGTTTCCATAACTGAGGTCTTAACGGATATCCATGAAAAGTTTCGGCAAAAATGAGGTCGAAATTTTGGATCACCAAAAATCCATGGACAATAGCATATGAAAATTGGCAAAATAGGGGGGGGGTTTACCTGATCCGGGGATCACTTGACCTTAAAAAAGGGACGTTTGTCCGTGAAGGAAAACTGGCTCCATATCTAAGGTATTAATGTAAGTCCACGAAAAATTTCTGCAAAAATGAGGTCGGAATTCCAGATCACCAAAGAGTCCATGGAATATAGCACATGAAAATTGGCAAAATAGGGGGTTTACCTGCTCCGGGACTCGTTTGACCTTGAAATTGGGTCATTTTGGCCGTCAGGGCCAACTGGATTTATAGCTAACGTAATGAGGTCAGAAATCCAGATCACCAAAAAGTCCATGTACTATTATAGCACACGAAAATAGGCAAAATGGAGGGTTTACCTGCTCCGAGGATCGTTTGACCTTGAAAATGGGCTGTTTTGGCCGTGAGGGCCAACTGGTTCCATAGCTAAGGTCTACACGGACATCCATGTAAACTTTCGACAAAATTGATGTTGGAATACAGGATCAAAAAAGAAGATGGTGAACTATAGCACATGAAAATCGATAAAATAGGGGGTTTACCAGCTCTGGGGATCGTTTGATCTTGAAATAAGCCGTTTTGGATGTGAGGGCCAACTGGCTCCATAACTAAGGTCTTAACAGATATCCATGAAAAGTTTCGGCAAAAATGAGGTTTGGAATTTTAGATCACCAAAAATACATGGACAATAGCATATGAAAATCGGCAAAATGGGGGTTGGGGGTTTACCTGCTTCGGGGATCGCTTGACCTTAAAAAAGGGACGTTTTGTCCGTGAAGGAAAACTGGCTCCATATCTAAGGTATTAATGGAAGTCCACGAAAAATTTCTGCAAAAATGAGGTCGAAATCCAGATAACCAAAAAGTCCATGGAATATAGCACATGAAAATTGGCAAAATAGCGGGTTTACCTGCTCTGGGACTCGTTTGACCTTGTAAATGGGACGTTTTGGCCGTCAGGACCTACAAGATTTATAGCTAACGTAATGAGGTCGGAATTCCAGATCACCAAAAAGTCCATGTACTATTATAGCACACGAAAATAGGCAAAATGGAGGGTTACCTGCACCGAGGATTGTTTGACCTTGAAAATGGGACATTTTGGTCGTAATGGCCAACTGGCTCCATAGGTAAGGTCTTAACGGACGTCCACGAAAAATTTCGACAAAAATGAGGTCAGAATTTCAGAGCACCAATTGGACTATAGCACACAAAAATCGGCAAAATGGGGGGTTTAGCTGCTCCGGGGATCGTTTGACCTTGAAAATGGGACGTTTTGTACCTGTGGGCCATGTTCCATAGCTAAGGTCTTAACGGACGTCAATGAAAAATGTTGGCAAAACTGAGGTCGGAATTCCAGATCACCAAAAGGTCTATGGACTATAGCACACGAAAATCGGCAAATTGAAGGGCTTACCTTCTCCGAGGATCGTTTGACATTGAAAATATGACGTTTTATTCATGAGGGCCAACTGGCTCCATAGCTAAGGTCTTAATGGACGTCCACGAAAAATTTCGGCAAAAAGGTGTTCAAAATTCTGGATCAACAAAAAAGATGGTGAAGTATAGCACACGGAAATCAGTAAAATGGGTGGTTTGCCTGCTCCGGGGATCGTTTGACCCTGAAAATGAGAGGTTTTTGCCGTGAGGGCCAACTAGCTCCATAGCTAAGGTCTTAAAGGAAGTCCAGGAAAAGATTTGGCAAAAATGAGGTCGGAATTCCAAATCACCAAAGAGTCCATAAACTATAGCACACGAAAATTGGTTAAATGAGGGGTTTACCTGCTCCGGGGCCCGTTTGACCTTGAAAATGGGACGTTTTGGCTGTGAGGACCAACTGGCTCCTTAGCTAAAGTCTTAATGGACATCCATGAAAACTTTTGGCAAAAATGAGGTTGGAATTCCAGATCACCAAAACGTCAATGGACTATAGCATACGAGAATCGGCAAAATGATGAGTTTACCTGCTCCGGGGCTTGTTTAACCTAGAAAATGAGACATTTTGGCCATGAGGAACAACTGGTTCCATAGCTAAGGTTTTAACGGACGTCCTTGAAAAAATTTCGGCAAAGATGAGGTTGGAATTCCGGATTACTAAAAAATCTAAGGACTATAGCACATGAAAATTGGCAAAACGGGGGGTTTACCTGCTCTGGGGATCGTTTGACCTTCAAAATGGGATGTTTTGACCGTTAGGGCCAACTGGCTCCATAGTAAAGCTCTAAACGGACGTCCACAGAAATTTTTGACAAAAGTAAGGTAGCAATTCCAGATCACCAAATAGTTCATGGACTATAGAATACGAAAATTGGCAAAATGGGGGATTTACCTGCTCTGGGGCTCGTTTAACATTAAAAATAGGACGTTTTTCCCGTGAGTTCCAACTTGATCAATTGCTAAGGTCTAAATGAACATCCACGAAAAATGTCGGCAAAAATGAGATCCGAATTCCGGATCACCAAAAATTCATGGACTTTATCACACGAAAATTGACAAAATGGGGGGTTTACCTGGTCCGGGGTCATTTCACCTAGAAAATGGGACGTTTTGGCCGTTAGGGTCAACATGCTCCATATCAAAGGTCTTAACGGACATCGACGTAAAATTTCAATAAAAATGAAGTCGGAATTCTGGATAACCAAAAAAGATGGTGAACTATAGGACACGAAAATCGGCAAAATGGGTGGTTTACTTGCTTCGGGGATTGTTTAACCATGAAAAATGGACGTTTTAGTTGTGAGGGCCAACTGGCTCCATAGCTAAGGTCTTAATGGAAGTCCACGAAAAATTTCGGCAAAAATGAGGTCGTAATTTCAGATCATCAAAAAGTCCATGGACTATAGCATACGAAAATTGGCAAAATAGGGGTTTACCTGCTTCGGGGATCGTTTGACCTAGAAAATGGAACATTTTGGCCGTTAGGTCCAACAGTCTCCATTGCTAAGTTCTTAACGGACGTTCACGAAAAATTTTGGCAAAAATGAGGTTGGAATTCCAGATCACATAAATAGATGGCGAACCATATCAAACGAAAATTTGTAAAATGGAGGGTTTACTTGCTCCGGGGATTGTTTGACCTTGAAAATGGGACGTTTTGGCCGTGAGGGCCAACTGGATCCATAGCGAAGGTCTTAATGGAAGTCCACGAAAAATTTCAGCAAAAATGAGTTCGGAATTCCAGATCACCGAAAAATTAATGGACTATAGCACACAAAAATTGTCAAATTAGGAGGTTTACCTGCTCCGAGGTTCGTTTGACCTTGAAAATGGAACGTTTTCTAAATGAGGGCCAACTTGCTCCATAACTAAGGTCTTAACGAACGTCCACGAAAAATTTTGGCAAAATTGAGGTCGAAATTCTGGATCATCAAAAAGTCCATGGACTATTGCACACGAAAATTGGCAAAATTGGGGTTTACCTACTCCGGGGTTCGTTTGACCTTGAAAATGGGACGTTTTGGCCGCGAAGGCCAACTGGTTCCATAGCCAAGGTCTTTACGGACGTCCCTAAAATTTTTGACAAAAATGAGGTCGGAATTCCAGATCACCAAAAAGTCCATGGTTTATTTTAGCACACGAAAATTGGAAAAAATGGGGGGTTTACCTGCTCCGAGGCTCGTTTGACCTCGTAAATGGGATGTTTTTGCCGTGGTGACCAAGTGGCTCCGTATCTAATATCTTAACGTAGGTCCATGTGAATTTTTGGCAAAAATGACAACGGAATTCTGGGTAACCATAAAATCACGTAGATAATAACACACAAAAATTGGCAAAATAGGGGATTTACCTGCTTCGGAGCTTGTTTGACCTTGTAAATGGGCCGTTTTGGCTGTGGTGACCAACTAGCTTCATAGCTAAGATTTTAACGGAGGTCCATGTAAATATTTGTCAAAAATGACGTTAGAATTCTGGGTTAGCATTAAATACCGTGGACAATAGAACATGAAAATCGGCAAAATGAGGGGTTCACCTGCTCCAGGGTTCGTTCGACCTTGTAAATGGGACATTTTGGTCGTGGTGACCAACTAGCTTCATATCTAAGGTCTTAACGGAGGTCCTTTTAATTTTTGGCAAAAATGACGTCCGAATTTGAGGTCACCAAAAAATCCTGTGGACTATAGCACATGAAAATCAGCAAAATAGAGGGTTTACCTGCTCCGGGGCTCGTTTGACCTTGTAAATGGGTCATTTTAGCCGTGGTGGCCGACTGGCTCCATACCTAAGGTGTTAACGGAGGTCCTTGTAAATTTTTGGCTAAAACGACGTCGGAATTCAAAGTCACCATAAAATCTCGTGGACTATTGCACACGAAAATCAGTAAACTGAGGGTTTTACCTGCTCCGGGGATCGTTTGACCTTGAAAAATGACAGTTTTGGCCATGGTGACCAACTGGCTCCATAATTAGGGTTTTAACAGAGGTCCATATAAATTTTTAGCAAAAATGACATCGAAATTCTGGGTCTCCATAAAATCTTGTGGACTACAGCAAACGAAAATAGGCAAAATGGGGGGTTTACCTGCTCCGGATATTGTTTGACCTAGTAAATGAGCCATTTTTGCCGTGGTGACCAACTAGATCCATAACTAAGGTCTTAATGGAGGTCCTTGTAAATTTTTATGGAAAATGACTTTGGAATTTCGGGTCACCATGACATCCCGTAGAGTATAGCACATGAAAATTGGTAAATGGGGGCTTACCTGCACCGGGGCTTGTTTGATCTTTTGAATAGGCCATTTTGGCACTAATTAGCCCCATTGCTAAGGTTTTAATTGAGGTACATGTAAAATTTTTGGCAAAAATAACGTTGGAAATCCTGGTCACAAAAAAATATCGTGGACTATAGCACACGAAAATTGGCAAAAATGGGGGTTTACTTGCTCTGGGCTCGTTTAACCTTGAAAATGGGACGTTTTGGCCGTGGTGACAAGCTGGATCCATAGCTAAGGTCTTAACAGAGATCCATATAATTTTTTTGAATGAATGACGTTGGAATTCAGGGTCACCATAAAATCTCGTGGACTATAGCACACAAAAATCAACAAAATGGGGGGTTTACCTTCTCCGGGGATCGTTTGACCTTGAAAATGGGCCGTTTTGGCCGTTAGGGCCAACTGGCTCCATAGCTAAGGTCTTAACGAACGTCCATGAAAATTTTTGGCAAAATTAAGGTCGGAATTCTGGATCACCAAAATATCCATTGACCATAGCAAACGAAAATTGGCAAAATGTAGGGTTTAGCCCTGAGGGCCAACTGGATCCATAACTAAGGTCTTAACAGACGTCCATGAAAAATTTCGGCAAAAATGAGGTTGGAATTCTAGATTACCAAAACATCCTTGAACTATAGCACATGAAAATCGGCAAAATGGGGTGTTTACCTGCTCCGGGGCTCGTTTGACCTTGAAAATGAGCCGTTTTGGCCGTGAGGGCCAACTGGTTCCATAGCTAAGGTCTTAACGAACGTCCATATAAAATTTTGGCAAAAATGAGGTCAAAATTTTGGATCACCAAAATATTTGGTGAACTATAACATATGAAAGTAGGTAAAATAGGGGGTGTACCTTCTCCGGGGCTCGTTTGATCTTGAAAATGGCATGTTTTGGCCTTGAGGGCCAACTGGCTCCATAGCTAAGTTCTTAACGGATATCCATGTAAAATTTTGGCAAAAATGAGGTTGGTATTCCGTATCACCAAAAAAGATGGTGAACTGTATCACATGAAAATAGGTAAAAATAAAGGGGTGTACCTGGTTTGGGGTTCGTTTTACCTTTTAAATGGGCAGTTCTGGACGTGAGGGCCAACTGGCTCCATAACTAAGGTCATAACGGATGTTCATGAAAATTTTCAGCAAAAAATAGGTCGGATTTCTGGATCACTATAAAATCCATGGACTAAAGCACACAAAAATCAGCAAAATGTGAGGTTTACCTTTTTCGGGGATCGTTTGACCTTGAAAATGGGACGTTTTGGCCGTGAGGGCCAACTGGCTCCATAGCTAAGTTCTTAACGGATATCCATGTAAAATTTTGGCAAAAATGAGGTTGGTATTTCGGATCACCAAAAACGATGGTGAATTATAGCACATGAAAATAGGTAAAAATAAAGGGGTGTACCTAGTTTGGGGTTCGTTTTACCTTTTAAATGAGTAGTTCTGGCCATGAGGGCCAACTGGCTCGATAACTAAGGTCATAACAGATGTTCATGAAAATTTTTAGCAAAAAATAGGTCGGATTTCTGGATCACTAAAAAATCCATGGACTATAGCACACGAAAATCAGCAAAATATGGGGTTTACCTGCTCCGGGGATCGTTTGACCTTGAAAATTGGCCGTTTTGGCCATTAGGGCCAACTGGCTCCATAACAAATGTCTTAACGGACGTCCATGACAATTTTTCACAAAAAAAAGGTCAGAATTTTGGATCACCAAAAATCCATTGACTACAACACAAGAATATCGGCAAAATGGGGGGTTTACCTTTTTCGGGGATCGTTTGACCTTGAAAATGGGTTGTTTTGGCCGTGAGGGCCAACTGGTTCCATAGTTAAGGTCTACACGGACATCCATGTAAACTTTCGGCAAAAATGATGTTGTAATACAGGATCAAAAAAGAAGATGGTGAACTATAGCACATGAAAATCGGTAAAATAGGGGTTTACATGCACCGGGGATCGTTTGACCTTGAAAATGGGACGTTTTGGCCGTAAATGCCAACTGGATTTATAGCTGACGTAATGAGGTCGGAATTCCAGATCACCAAAAAGTCCATGTACTATTATAGCACACGAGAATAGGCAAAATGGAGCGTTTACCTGCTCCGAGGATCGTTTGACCTTGAAAATGGGACGTTTTGGTCATAATGGCCAACTTGCTCCATAGGTAAGGTCTTAACGGACGTCCACGAAAAATTTCGGCAAAAATGAGGTCGGAATTCCATAGCACCAAAAAGTTCTAGGACTATAGCACACAAAAATTGGCAAAATGGGGGGTTTAGCTGCCCCGGGGATCGTTTGACCTTGAAAATGGGACGTTTTGGCCCTTAGGGCCAAGTTCCGTAGCTAAGGTCTTAACGAACGTCAATGAAAAATGTTGGCAAAACTGAGGTCGGAATTCCAGATCACCAAAAGGTCTATGGACTATAGCACACGAAAATTGGCAAATTGGAGGGCTTACCGTCTCTGAGGATCGTTTGACGTTGAAAATATGATGTTTTGTCCGTGAGGGCCAACTGGTTCCATAGCTAAGGTTTTAACGGACGTCCACTAAAAATTTTAGCAAAAAAAAGTTTGAAATTCCGGATCAACAAAAAAGATGGTGAATTATAGCACACGAAAATCGGTAAAATGAGTGGTTTGCCTGCTCTGGGGATCGTTTGACCCGTAAAATGGGACGTTTTTGCCGTGAGGGCCAACTTGCTCCATAGCTAAGGTCTTAAAGAAAGTCCAGGAAATTTTTTGGCAAAAATGAGGTCGGAATTCCAAATCACCAAAAGGTCCATAAACTATAGAACACGAAAATTGGTTAAACGAGGGGTTTACCTGCTCCGCGACCCGTTTGACCTTGAAAATGGGACGTTTTGGTTGTGAGGACCAACTAGCTCCTTAGCTAAAGGTTTAATGGACATCTATGAAAATTTTTGGCAAAAATGAGGTTGGAATTCTAGATCACCAAAACGTCAATGGACTATAGCACACGAAAATCGACAAAATGAGGGGTTTACCTGCTCCAGGGCTTATTTAACCTTGAAAATGAGACATTTTGGCCATGAGGACCAACTGGTTCCATAGCTAAGGTCTTAACAGACGTCTTTGAAAAATTTCGGCAAAGATGAGGTTGGAATTTTGGATTACTAAAAAATCTAAGGACTATAGCACATGAAATTTGGCAAAACGGGAGGTTTACCTATTTCGGGGTTCGTTTGACCTTTAAAATGGGACGTTTTGACCGTTAGGGCCAAGTGGCTCGATAGAAAAGGTATTAACGGAAGTCCACAAAATTTTTTGATAAAAATGAGGTAGCAAATCTAGATCACCAAAGAGTTCATGGACTATTGAACACAAACATCGGCAAAATGGGGGGTTTACCTGCTCTGGGGCTCGTTTGACATTAGAAATTGGACGTTTTGTCTGTGACTGCCAACCTGCTCAATAGCTAAGGTCTAAACGAATATCCATGAAAAATTTCTGCAAAAATGAGATCCGAATTCCAGATCACCAAAAATTCATGGACTTCAGCACACGAAAAATGACAAAATGGGGGTTTACCTGCTCTAGGGGACATTTGACCTTCAAAATGGGACGTTTTGGCCGTGAGGGCTAACTTGCTCCATATCTAAGGTCTTAACGGTCGTCCACAAAATTTTTTGGCAAAAATGAGGTCGGAATTCTAGATCACCAAAAAGTCCATGCACTAGCACACGATAAGCGACAAAATGGAAGATTTCCCTGATCCGGGGCACATTTGACCTTTAAAATGGGACGTTTTGGCCGTGAGGGCTAAGTTGCTCCATAGCTAAGGTCTTACAGGACGTCCATGAAAAATTTGGGCAAAAATTATGTCGGAATTCTAGATCACCAAAACTCCATGGACTATAGCACACGAAAATCAGCAAAATGAGGGGTTGACCTGATCCGGGGCACATTTGTCCTTCAAAATGGGACGTTTTGGCAGTGTGGGCTAACTGGCCCTATAGCTAAGATCTTAACGGACGTCCACGAAATTTTTGGCAAAAAAAAGGTCAGAATTCTAGGTCACCAAAAATTTCATGGACTATAGCACACGATAATCGGCAAAATGGGGGGTTTACCTTATTCGTGGCACATTTGACCTTTAAAATGGGACGTTTTGGCCGTGAGGGCTAACTTGCTCCATAGCTAAGGTCTTAACGGTCGTCCACAAAAAAATTTGGCAAAAATTATGTCGGAATTCCAGATCACCAAAAAGTCCTTGGACTATAGCACACGAAAATCAGCAAAATTGGGGATTTTCCTTCTCTGGGGCACATTTGACATTAAAAAATGGGACGTTTTGCCCGTGAGGGCTAAGTGGCTCCATAGCTAAGGTCTTAACGGACGTCCACAAAAATTTTTGGCAAAAATGAAGTCGTAATCCAGATAACCAAAAAGTCCATAGACTATAGCACACGAAAATCGGCAAAATAGGGGGTTTACCCGCTCTGGGGCACATTTGACCTTTAAAATGGAACGTTTTGGCCGTGAGGGCTAACTGGCTCCATAGCTATGGTCTTAATGGACCCCCATGAAAAATTTTTGCAAAAATTATGTCGGAATCTAGATCACCAAAACCTCCATGGTCTATAGCACACGAAAATGGGCAAAATTGGTGGTTTTCCTGCCCTGGGCACATTTGACCTTTAAAATGGGATGTTCTGGCCGTGATGGCTAACTGGCTCCATAGATAAGGTCTTAACGGACGTCCATGAAAAATTTTGGCAAAAATTATGTCAGAAATCCAGATCACCAAAAAGTCCATAGACTATAGCACACGAAAATTGGCAAAATGGGGGATTTACCTGCTTTGGGGATCGTTTGACATTAAAAGCAGGACGTTTTGTCCGTGAGTGCCAACTTGCTCAATAGTTAAGGTCTAAACAAACATTGACGAAAAATGTTGGCAAAAATGAGAACGGAATTCCGAATCACCAATAATTCATGGACTTTAGCACACGAAAATCGTCAAAATAAGGGGTTTACCTGCTCCGGGCTCATTTCACCTAGAAAATGGGAGGTTTTGGCCGTTAGGGTTAACATGCTTCATATCTAAGGTCTTAACGGACATCGACGTAAAATTTCAACAAAAATGAGGTCGTAATTCTGGATCACCAAAAAAGATGGTGAACTACAGGAAACGGAAATCGGCAAAATGGGGGTTTAACCTGCTCCGGGGATCGTTTAACCATGAAAAATGGACGTTCTAGTTATAAGGGCCAACTGGCTCCATAGCTAAGGTCTTAATGGAAATCCACGAAAATTTTTGAAAAGAATGAGGTCGGAATTCAGATCACCAAAAAGTCCATGGACTATAGCACATGAAAATCGGCAAAATGGGGGTTTACCTCCTCCTGGGGTCGTTTGACCTTGAAAATGTGATGTTTTGGCCATGAGGGCCAACTGGCTCCATAGCTAAGGTCTTAAAGGACGTCCACAAAAAATTATGGCAAAAATAAGGTCGGAATTCCCGATCACCAAAATGTCAATGTACTATAGCACTCGACAATCGATAAAATAGGGGGATTACCTGCTGTGGGGCTTGTTTAACCTTGAATATGGGACATTTTCGCCATGAGGACCAACTGACTCAATAGCTAAGGTCTTAACGGACGTCTATGAAAAATTTCGGCAAAAATGATGTCGTAATTCCAAATCACCAAAAAGTGCATGGACTAATTACAGGAAAATTGGAAAAACTGGGGGATTACCTGCTCCGGGGATCGTTTGACCTTCAAAATGGGAAGTGGTGGCCGTTAGGGTCAACTGGCTCCATAGCTAAGGTCTTAACGGACGTCCATGAAATTTTTTGGTAAAAATGAGGCCGGAATTCTAGATATCCAAATTGTCCATGGACTATAGCACACGAAAATTGGCAAAATGAGGGGTTTACCTGCTCTGGGGATCGTTTGACCTTCAAAAGGGGAATTTTTGTCCATGAGGGCAAACTGGCTAAATAACTAAGGTCTAAACGGACGTTTTTGCCGTGAGGGACAACTAGCTCCATAGCTAAGGTCTTAAAGGAAGTCCAGGAAAAGTTTTGGCAAAAATGAGGTCGGAATTCCAAATCACCAAAGAGTCCATAAACTATAGCACACGAAAATTGGTTAAATGAGGGGTTTACCTGCTCCTGGGCCCTTTTGACCTTAAAAATGGGACGTTTTGGCTGTGAGGACCAACTGACTCCTTAGCTAAAGTCTTAATGGACATCCATGATAACTTTTGGCAAAAATGAGGTTGGAATTCCAGATCGGCAAAATGATGAGTTTACCTGCTCCGGGGCTTGATTAACCTTGAGAATGAGACATTTTGGCCATGAGGACCAACTGGTTCCATAGCTAAGGTCTAAACGGACGTCCTTGAAAATTTTTGGCAAATATGAGGTTGGAATTTTGGATTACTAAAAAATCTAAGGAATATAGCACATGAAAATTGGCAAAACGGGGGGTTTACCTGCTCCGGGGATCGTTTGACCTTCAAAATGGGACGTTTTGACTGTTAGGACCAACTGGCTCCATAGTAAAGGTCTTAACGTACGTCCACATAAATTTTTGACGAAAATGAGGTAGCAATTCCAGATCACCAAAGAGTTCATGGACTATAGAATACGAAAATCGACAAAATGGGGGGTTTACATGCTCTGGGGCTCGTTTAACATTAAAAATAGGACGTTTTGTCCGTGAGTGCCAACTTGCTCAATAGCTAAGGTCTAAACGAACATCCGCATAAAATGTCGACAAAAATTTGATCTGAATTTCGGATCACCAAAAATTCATGGACTTTATCACACGAAAATTGACAAAATAGAGGGTTTACCTGCTCCGGGGTCATTTCACCTAGAAAATGGGACGTTTTGGCCGTTAGGGCCAACATGCTCCATATCTAAGGTCTTAACGGACATCGACGTAAGATTTCAACAAAAATGAGGTCGAAATTCTGGATCACCAAATAAGATGGTGAACTATAAGACACGGAAATCGGCAAAATGGGGGGTTTACCTGCTCCGGGGATCGTTTAACCATTAAAAACGGACGTTTTAGTTGTGAGGGCCAACTGGCTCCATAGCTAAGGTCTCAATGGAAGTCCACGAAAAATTTCGGCAAAAATGAGGTCGAAATTCCAGATCATCAAAAAGTCCATGGACTATAACACCAAAAAATCAGAAAAATGAGGGGTTGACCTGCTCTGGGGCACATTTGTCCTTCAAAATGGGATGTTTTGGCCGTGTGGGCTAACTGTCTTCATATCTAAGGTATTAACGGACGTCCACAAAATTTTTGGCAAAAAGGAGGTCGGAATTCTAGATCACCAAAAAGTCCATGGACTATAGCACACGATAATCGGCAAAATAGGGGGTTTACCTTATCCGGGGCACATTTGACCTTTAAAATGGGACGTTTTAGCCATGAGGGCTAACTTGCTCCATAGCTAAGGTCTTAACGGTCGTCCACAAAAAATTTTGGCAAAAATTATATCGAAATTCCAGATCACTAAAAAGTCCTTGGACTATAACACACGAAAATCGGCAAAATTGGGGATTTTCCTTCTCTGGGGCACATTTGACATTCAAAAATAGAACGTTTTGGCCATGAGGGCTAAGTGGCTCCATAGCTAAGGTCTTAACGGACGTCCACGAAAGTTTTTGGCAAAAATGAGGTCAGAATTCCAGATCACCAAAAAGTTCATAGACTATAGCACACGAAAATCGGCAAAATTGGGGGTTTACTTGCTCTGGGGCACATTTGACCTTTAAAATGGAACGTTTTGGCTGTGAGGGCTAACTGGCTCCATAGCTGTGGTCTTAATGGACGTCCACGAAAAATTTTGGCAAAAATTAAGTCGAAATTCCAGATCACCAAAACCTCCAAGGTCTATAGCACACGAAAATCGGCAAAATTGGTGGTTTTCCTGCTCTGGGGTACATTTGACCTTCAAAATGGGAAGTTTTGGCCTTGAGGGCTAACTATCTCCATAGCTAAAGTCTTAACGGACGTTCACGAACAATTTGGGCAAAAATTATGTTGGAATTTCAGATGACCAAAAAGTCCATGGACTATAGCACACGAAAATCTACAAAATTGAGATTTTCCTGCTCTGGGACACATTTGATCTTCAAAATGGGATGTTTTGGCCGTGAGGGCTAACTGGCTCCATAGCTAAGGTCTTAACAAACGTCCACAAAAAATTTGGGCAAAAATTATGTCGGAAATCTAGATGACCAAAAATTCCATGGACTATAGCACACGAAAATCGGCAAAATAGGGGGTTTTCCTAATCCGGGGGTCGTTTGACCTTGAAGATGGGACGTTTTGGGCATGAGGGTTAAGTTGATCCTTAGCTTAGATCTTAACGGACGTCCATGAAATTTTTTGGCAAAAGTTATGTCGAAATTCCAGATCACCAAAAAGTTCATGACTATAGCACACGAAAATCGGCAAAATGCTGGGTTTACCTGCTCTGGGGCACATTTGACCTTCAAAATTGGACGTTTTGGCTGTGAGGGCTAACTGGCTCCATATCTAAGGTCTTAACAGACGTCCATGAAAACTTTTGGCAAAAATGAGGTCGGAATTTTATATTACCAAAAAGTCCATGGACTATAACACATGAAATTCGGCAAAATTGGGTGTTTACTTACTCTGGGGCACATTTGACATTCAAAATGAGAGATTTTGGCCGAGAGGGCTAACTGGCTTCATATCTAAGGTCTTAACGGACGTCCACGAAAAATTTTGGCAAAAATTATGTCAGAATTCCAGATCACAAAAAAGTCCAAGGACTATATAGCACACGAAAATCGTTAAAATTGGTGGTTTTCCTGCTCTTAGGGACATTTGACCTACAAAAGAGGATGTTTTGGCCGTGAGGGCTAACTGGCTCCATAGCTAAGGTCTAATCAGACGTCCACGAAAAATTTGGGCAAAAATTATGTCGGAATTTCAGATCACCAAAAATTCCATGAACTATAACACACGAAAATCGGCAAACTAGGGGGTTTACCTGATTTGAGGGTCGTTTGACCTTGAAAATGGGATGTTTTGGCCGTGAGGGTTAAGTAGCTCTTTAATTAATGTCTTAATGGACATCCACGAATTTTTTTGGCAAAAGTTATGTCGGAATTCCAGATCACCAAAAAGTCCCTAGACTATATAGCACACGAAAACCGGCAAAATGCTGGGTTTACCTTCTCTGAGGCACATTTGACCTTCAAAATGGGACGTTTTAGCCACGAGGGTTAACTGGCTTCATAGCTAAGGTCTTAACGGACATTCACAAAATATTTTTGCAAAAATGAGGTCGGAATTCCAGATCACCAAAAAGTCCATGGACTATAGCACACGAAAATCGACAAAATGGGAGGTTTACCTGATCTGGGGGTCGTTTGACCTAGAAAATGGGTCATTTTGTCCGTGAGGGCTAACTTGCTTCATATCTAAGGCCTTAACGGATGTCCCCGAAAAAATTTGGCAAAAATGAGGTCAAAATTCCTGATCACCAAAAAGTCCATGGACTATAGCACACAAAAATTGATAAAAATTGGTGGTTTTCCTGCTCTGGGCACATTTGACCTTTAAAATGGGACATTTTGGACGTGAGGGCTACCTGGCTCCATAGCTAAAGTCGTAATGGACGTCCACGAAATATTTTGGCAAAAATTATGTCGGAATTCCAGATCACCAAAAAGTTCATGGACTATAGCACACGAAAATCGGCAAAATTGGGTGTTTACATGATCGTGGGCACATTTGACCTTCAAAATGGGACGTTTTGGCCATGAGGGCTAATTTGCTCCATAACAAAGGTCTAAACGGTCGTTCACGAAAATTTTTGGCCAAATTTATGTCGGAATTCCAGATTACCAAAAAGTCCATGGACTATAGCACACGAAAATCGGCAAGTGGGTTCTTTCCTGCTCTGGGCACATTTGACCTTTAAAATGAGACATTTTGGCCGTGAGGGCTAAGTGGCTCCATAGCAAAGGTCTTAACGGACGTCCACAAAAAATTTTGGTAAAAATTATGTCGGAATTCCAGATTACCAAAAAGTCCATGGACTATAGCAAACGAAAATCGGCAAAATTGGGGGTTTACCTTTTCTGGGGTACATTTGACCTTCAAAATGGGTCGTTTTGGCGGTGAGGGCTAACTGGCTCCATAGCTAAGGTCTTAACGGACGTCTAAGAAAACTTTAGGCAAAAATGAGGTTGGAATTCTAGATCACCAAAAAGTCCATGGACTATATCACACGAAAATTGGTAAAATTGGCGATTTACCTGATCCGAGGGTCGTTTGACCTTGAATATGGGATATTTTGGCCGTGAGGGTTAACTTGCTCCATATCTAAGGTCTTAACAGATATCCACAAAAAAATTTGGTGAAAATGAGGTCGGAATTCTAGATCACCAGAAAGTCCATGGACAATAGCACACGAAAATCGGCAAAATTGGTGGTTTTTCTGCTCTGGTGCACATATGATATTCAAAATGGGACGTTTTGGCCAAGAGGGTTAAGCAGCTCCTTAGCTAAGGTCTTAACGGACGTTCATGAAATTTTTTTTCAAAAGTTATGTCGGAATTCCAGATCACCAAATAGTCCATGGACTGTAGCACACGAAAATTGGCAAAATGGGGGATTTACCTGCACTGGGGCACATTTGACGTTAAAAATGGGACGTTCTGGCCGTGAGAGCTAACTGGCTCCATAGCTAAGGTCTTAATGGATATTCACGAAAACTTTTAGCAAAAATGTGGTCGAAATTCTAGATCACTAAAAATTTTATGAACTATAGCACACGAAAATAGGCAAAATGGGGGGTTTACCTGCCTTTGGGGTCGTTTGACCTTGAAAATGGGTGTTTTTGGCCGTGAGGGTTAATTGGCTCCGTATCTAAGGTCTTAACCGACGTCCACGAATACTTTTGGCAAAAATGAGGTCTGAATTCCAGATCAACAAAAAGTCCATGGACTATAAAACATGAAAATTGGCAAAATAGGGGGTTTACTTGCTCTGGGGTACATTTGACCTTCAAAATGGGATATTTTCGACGTAAGGGCTAACTGGCTCCATAGCTAAGGTCTTAAAGGACGTCCACGGAAAATTTTGGCAAAAATTATGTCGAAATTTCAGACCACCAAAAATTCCATAGACTATAACACACGAAAATCGGTAAAATAGGGGGTTTACCTGATCTATGGCACATTTGACCTTCAAAATGGGACAATTTGGCTGTGATGGCTAACTTGATCCATTGCTAAGGTCTTAACGGACGTCCACGAAAAATTTTGGCAAAAATGAGGTCAGAATTCCGGATCACCAAAAAGTCCATTGACTATAGCACACGAAAATCAGCAAAATGGGGGGTTTACCTGCTTTGGGGCACATTTGAACTTTAAAATGGGACGTTTTGGCTGTGAGGGCTAACTGGCTCCATAACTAAGGTCTTAACGGACCTCCACGAAAAATTTTGCCAAAAATTATGTCGGAATTCCAGATCACCAAAAAGTCCATGTACTATAGCACACGAAAATTGGCAAAATGGGGGGTTTACCTGCTCTGGGGCACATTTGACCTTCAAAATGGGACGTTTTGGCCGTGAGGGCTAACTGGCTCCATAGCTAAGGTTTTAACGGATGTCTATGAAAATTTTGACAACAATGAGGTCGGAATTCTAGATCACCAAAAAGTACATTGAATATAGCACACGAAAATTGGCAAAATAGGCGGTTTACCTGATCCGAGGGTCGTTTTACCTGATCCGAGGGTCGTTTTACCTTGAAAATGGGAAGTTTTGGCCGTGCGGATTAACTTGCTCTATATCTAAGTTGTTAACAGATGTCCACGAAAATATTTGGCAAAACTTATGTCGGAATTCCAGATCACCAAAATGTCCATGGACTATTGCACACGAAAATCGGCAAAATGGGGGGTTTACCTTCTCTAGGGCTCATTTAACTTCAAAATGAGACGTTTTGGCAGTGTGGGATAACTGGATCCATAGCTAAGTTCTTAACGGAAGTCAACGAACACTTTTAGCAAAAATGAGGTAGGAATTCTAGATCACCAAAAAGTCCATGGACTATAGCACACGATAATCGGTAAAATGAGGGGTTTACCAACTATGGGCACATTTGACCTTCAAAATGCGACGTTTTGGCTGTGAGGGCTAATTAGCTCCATAACTAAGGTCTTAACGGTTGTCCATGAAAAATTTTGGTAAAGATTATATTGGAATCCAGATCACCTTAAAGTCCATGGACTATAGCACACGAAAATTGGCAAAATTGGGGATTTTCCTGCTCTGGGGCACATTTGACCTTCAAAATAGGGCGTTTTGGCCGTGAGGGCTAACTGGCTACATAGCTAAGGTCTTAACGGACGTCCCCAGAAAATTTGGTCAAAAATTATGTCAGAATTTCAGATCACCAAAAATTCCATGTACTATAGCACATGAAAATTGGTAAAATAGGGGGTTTACCTGATCCGGGGGTCGTTTGACCTTGAAAATGGGACGTTTTCGCCGTGAGGGTTAACTAGCTCCTTATCTAAGGTCTTAACGAACGTCCACGAAAATATTTGGCAAAAGTTATGTCGGAATTCCAGATCATCTAAAAGTCCATGGACTATAGCACACGAAAATTGGCAAAATGGGGGGTTTACCTGCTCTGGGTGCTTTTTACCTTCAAAATGAGACGTTTTGGCCGTGAGGGCTAACATGCTCCATAGCTAAGGTCTTAAATGACGTCTACAAAAACTTTTGACAAAAATGAGGTCGGAATTCTAGATCACCAAAAAGTCAATGGACTATATATAGTCCATGGACTTTTTGCTGATCTGGAATTCCGACGTTATTTTTGCCAAAATATTTTATAGATGATCGTGACGACCTTAAATATGGAGCCAGTTAACCCTCAAGGCCAAAACGCCCCATTTTAAAGGTTAAATGTGCCCAGAGCAGGTAAACCACCCGTTTTACCGATTTTCGTGTGTTATAGTCCACAGACTTTTTGGTGATCTAGAATTACGAAATATTTTATAACAAAAATTTTTGTGGACGTCCGTTAAGACCTTAGGTATGGAACCAGTTATCCCTCACGGCCAAAACGTCCCATTATAAAGGTCAAATGTGCCTAGAGCAGGAAAACCCCCAATTTTGCCAATTTTTGAGTGCTATAGTCCATGGACCTTTTGGTGATCTGGAATTGTGACATAATTTTTGCCAAACTTTTTCGTGGACGTCAGATAAGACCTTAGCTATGGAAACAGTTAGCCCTCACGGCCAAAACATCCAATTTTGAAGGTCAAATGTTCCCCGGATCGGGTAAATCCTCCCATTTTGTCGATTATCGTGTGTTATAGTCCATGGACTTTTTGATGATCTATAATTCTGACTTTATTTTTGCAAAAGGTTTTCATTGACATCCGTTAAGACGTTACCTATGGAGCCAGTTATCCTTCACGGCCCAAAATGTCCCATTTTAAAGGTCAAATGTTCCCCAAAGTAGGTAAACCCCCCATTTTTTCAAATTTCGTGTGCTATAGTCCACATACTTTTTGGTGATTAGGAATTCCGACATAATTTTTGCCAAAATTTTTTGTGGACGTCCGTTAAGACCTTTACTATGGAGCCAGTTAGCCCTCACGTGCAAAAATTCCCATTTTAAATGTCAAATATGCCTCAGAGCAGGAAAACCCCCAATTTTGCGTGATCTGGATTTCGACATAAATTTTGCCAAACATTTTCGTGGATGTCCGTTAAGACGTTAGCTATGAATCCAGTTAGCCCTCACTACCAAAACATCCCATTTTGAAGGTCACATCTTCTCCGGATCAGGAAAACCCCCATTTTACCGATTATCGTGTGCTATAGTCCATGGACTTTTTGGTGATCTAGAATTCCGACCTCATTTTTGCAAAGAGTTTTCGTGTACGTCCGTTAAGACCTTAGCTATGGAGCCAATTAGCCCTCATGGCCAAGACATCACTTTCTGAAGGTCAAATGTGCCCAGAGAGGTAAACCCCCCATTTTGCCGATTTTCGTGTGCTCTAGTCCATTGACTTTTTGGTGATCTGGATTTCCGACATAATTTTTGCAAAAATATTTCGTGATAGTCTGTTAAAACCTTAGCTATGGAGCCAGTTAGCCTTCATGACCAAAACATCCTATTTTGAAGGTCAAATGTTCCCCAGAGCATGAATGCCCCCAATTTTGCCGATTTTTGTGTGGTATATTCCATGGACTTTTTGCTGATCTGGAATTCCGACATAGTTTTTGCCAAATTATTTCATGGATGACCGTTAAGACCTTAGCTATGGAGCTAGTTAACCCTTAAGGCCAAAACGCCCCATTTTAAAGGTTAAATGTGCCCAGAGCAGTTAAACCACCCATTTTACCGATTTTCGTGTGCTATAATCCACATACTTTTTGGGGATCTGGAATTTCGAAATATTTTATACCAAAATTTTTTGTGGACGTTCGTTAAGACCATAGATATGGAGCCAGTTAGCCCTCACGGCCAAAACGTCCCATCATAAAGGTCAAATGTGCCCCAAAGAAGGAAAACCCCCAATTTTGCCGATTTTCGTGTGCTACAGTCCATGGATTATAGCACACGAAAATCAACAAAATTGGTGGTTTTTCTACTCTGGGCACATTTGACCTTTAAAATTGGATGTTTTGGCCGTAAGAGCTAACTGGCTTCATAGCTAAGGTCTTAATGGACGTCTACGAAAAATTTGGCAAAAATGATGTTGAAATTCCAGTTCACCAAAAGTTCATAAACTATAGTACACGAAAATAGGGAAAACTAGGGGTTTTCCTACTTTGGGACACATTTGACATTTATAATGGAACGTTTTGGTTGTGAGGGCTATCTGGCTCCATAAGTAAGGTCTTCACAAACGTCCACGAAAAATTTTGGCAAAAATTATGTCAGAATTCCAGATCACGAAAAAGTCCGTTAACTATAGCACCCAAAAATTGGCAAAATGGTGGGTTTACTTGATCCGGGGTACATTTGACCTTCAAAGTGGGATGTTTTGGCCGTGAGGGCTAACTAGCTTTATAGCTAAGGTCTTAACGGACGTCCACGAAAACTTTTTGCAAAAATGAGGTCAGAATTCTAGATCACCAAAAATTCCATGGACTATAGCACACGATAATCGGCAAAATGGGGGATTTACCTAATCCGGGGATTATTTGACCTTGAAAATGGGATGTTTTGGCCGTGAGGGATAACTGGCACCATACCTAAGGTCTTAACGGACGTGCACAAAATTTTTTGACAAAATTTATGTCGTAATTCCAGAACACCAAAAACTCCATGGACTATAGCACACGAAAATCAACAAAATTGGGGGTTTTTCTGCTCTGGGCACATTTGACCTTTAAAATAGGATATTTTGGCCGTAAGAGCTAACTTGCTTCATATCTAAGGTCTTAACGGATGTCTACGAAAAATTTGGCAAAAATGATGTCAAAATTCCAGTTCACCAAAAGTCCATAAACTATATCACACGAAAATCGGAAAAATTGGGGGTTTTCCTGCTCTGGGACACATTTGTCCTTTATAATGGGACGTTTTGGTTGTAACGGCTATCTGGCTCCATAAGTAAGGTCTTCACGGACGTCCACGAAAACTTTTGGCAAAAATTATGTTAGAATTCTAGATCACGAAAAAGTCCGTTAACTATAGCACCCGTAAATTGGCAAAATGGTGGGTTTATTTGATCCGTGGCACATTTGACCTTCAAAATGGGATGTTTTGGCCGTGAGGGATAACTGGCTCCATAGCTAAGGTCTTAACCGACGTCCACGAAAACTTTTTGCAAAAATGAGGTCGAAATTCTAGATCACCAAAAAGTCCATGGACTAGAGCACACGATAATCGGCAAAATGGGGGGTTTACCTTATCCGGGGCAGATTTGACCTTAAAAATGGGATGTTTTCTCAGTGAGGGATAACTGGTTCCATACCTAAGGTCTTAACGGACGTCCACGAAAAATTTTGACAAAATTTATGTCAGAATTCCAAATCACCAAAAAGTCCATTAACTATAGCACACGAAAATTGACAAAATTAGGGGGTTTCCTGCTCTGGAGCACATTTGAACTTTAAAATGGGATGTATTGGCCGTGAAGGCTAACTGGCTCCATAGTAAAGGTCGTAACGGACGTCCACGAAAAATTTTGGCAAAAATTATGTCAGAATTCAAGATCACCAAAATGTCCATGGACTATAGCACACGAAAATTGGCAAAATTGGGGGTTTACCTGTTCTAGGCACATTTGACCTTCAAAATGGGACATTTTGGCCGTGAGGGCTAACTGGCTCTATAGCTAAGGTCTTAACGGACGTCCACGAAAATTTTTGGCAAAAATTATGTCGGAAATCCAGATCAACAAAAAGTCTATGGACTAGAGCACAAGAAAATCGACAAAATTGGGGATTTTCTTGCTCTGGGTCACATTTGACCTTCAAAATTTGATGTTTTGGCCGTGAGTGATAATTGGCTCCCTAGCAAAGGTCTTAAATGTCGTGCACGAAAAATTTTGGCAAAAAATTATATCGGCAATCCAGATCACCAAAAAGTCTATGGACTAGAGCACATAAAAATTGGTAAAATTGGAGGTTTTCCTGCACTGAGGCACATTTGACCTTCAAAATGGGACATTTTGGCTGCGTGGGCTAACTGGATCTATAGATAAGGTCTTAACGGATGTCCACGACAAAATTTGACAAAAATTATGTCGGAATTCCTGATCACCAAAAAGTCCATGAACTATAGCACACAAAAATCGGCAAAATTGGGGGTTTTCCTGCTCTTGGGCACATTTGACCTTTCAAATGGGACGTTTTGGCCGTGAAGGCTAACTGGCTCCATAGCAAAGGTTGTAACGGACGTCCACGAAAAATTTTGGCAAAAATTATGTCAGAATCAAGATCACCAAAAAGTCCATGGACTATAGCACAGGAAAATCGGCAAAATTAGGGGTTTACCTGCTCTGGGCACATTTGACCTTCAAAATGGGATGTTTTGGCTGTGAGGGCTAACTGGCTCCATAGCTAAGGTCTAAACATACGTCCACGAAAACTTTTTGCAAAAATTATGTCGGATTTCTAGATCACCAAAAAGTCCATGGACTATAGCACACGATAATCGACAAAATGGGGGGTTTACCTAATCCGGGGAAGATTTTACCTTAAAATTGGTATGTTCTGGCCGTGAAGGATAACTTGCTTTCTAGCAAAGGTCTTGACGATCGTCCACGAAAAATTTTGGCAAAAATTATGTTTGAAATCCAGAACACCTAAAAGTCCATTGACTATAGCACACGAAAATCGGAAAAATTGGCTGTTTTCCTGCTATGAGTCACATTTGACCTTTAAAATGGGACGTTTTGGCCGCTTGGGCTAGCTGGATCCATAGCTAAGGTCTTAACGGACGTCCACGAAAAATTTTGACATAAATTATGTCAGAATTCCAGATCATCAAAATGTGCATGGACTATAACACACGAAAATCGGCAAAATTTGGGAATTTCCTTCTCTGGTGCACATTTGACCTTTAAAATGGGACGTTTTGGCCGTGAAGGTGTAGCGACCCTAAAAATAGATAGGTGAAACTAGAGCCTAACGTATGAATTTTTAAAGTTTAAGCATAAATTGGAAGTAGTCACTTTTGGAAAAAAAAAAGTTCAAAATCTGGAAATTCGGCCAAGTGTGGAAATTAGTGAGTTTTTGGCCAACTTTGAGCAGTCATAACTCCTAGCTCAGGATGATCTA
>JAJOOB010012397.1:0-28372 GCA_029582485.1 Solanum tarapatanum
GTGTCTATGACAATTCTTTGTGGGACTGAAAATGTTATTGTCTCTTCCTTCTAGGCCAATATAGTGAATTTTAAAGCTTTATTGATAGTAAATTTAGTGATAGAAAGTTCAGTAATCTAAGTCATTCTAACTATTTTTCGTTTAGAATGGATTGTTGTCACTTTTTTCACATTTTAAATGAATTATTTCTTTTATTTTTGTGTATGGTTAGTAACCGAATAACCAAACCAAACCAAACCGAAATCGATAATCACCAAACCAATAAATGTATATTATATTTGGTTTGGTTTGGTTTTGATTTTGACTAATAACCGATCCAAACTAACCCGTGAACACCCCTACTTATATATATTTCAGTTTTTAAACTATTCATTTAAGTTTTTCAGCCTTCAATATTATAGTATCACAGAATTGTATGATATTGATATGAATTGTGGCTTACTTCAAGATCTTGTAAACTAATTCGTACTAATTCATTTAACAATTATTCTTGTGTATAAAAATGGTTCATAATGTGATCTTGTGTATGATATTTCTTTATATGAACCATGGTTGCAAAATATATACTGATTTAGGGTGTGTTTGGTATGAATTTTCCAATTTTCTCATGTTTGGTTGGGTTAAATGTTTTGGAAAATGTTTTCCAAATCAACTCATTTTCCTCAAATTTAAGGAAAATGACTTTCCTTCAAAAATTAAGGAAAACGTTTTCCTAAACTTTCCTCCAACTTCAAATTACAACTTTTTGTTGAAAATCAAAATAAAAAACAGTCTGTCTATTTTGGCGATCTAAAGCTCCATTTGGCGAACCGTTGAATATTTCAGAAAGGGGATCGCCGATTTGGCCGTTGGAATTCATTAAAAGGTCATTTTCTTTTATTTTTATGGCCTTCTTATGTTCTCAAAAGGGTATTCTTGACCTTCTACCCTCAATCAACTTCGCTTAGTCCATCTTATAACCTAATATCATCATTATATGTATAGTAACTCTCAATATCCCAAATTCTCCTTCTTCTAAAGATCAAGAACTCTAAGAAAGGGATTTCTCCAATTTTCCAAGATCTAAAGGCTCCAAGTTCAAGATTCTCTTTGAGATAACTAAGATTTTGAATCAAAGATTCTTCTCCACACTTCATCTTTCAAGATTTTCTTCAAGTTTCTCCAAGAACATTGTTCTTCCAGGTATGTAAGGCAATCCATAGTGATGGCCTGAGTTCGTCTTCACGCCCTACATCTAAATTCAGTCAGTAAGAGTTAAATCCAGTGTTCTACTCAAAGTTCCGTGATTTTCCCTCAATTCAAATTATGTTCTTATTTAGAGTTTGATCTCCTAATTATAAGATTTTGATATTTTATACATTGATATCCTTTAGTTATTGCTCATGCTTATATTTCGCATGAACCCTAGTTGATGAGATTTTTATTGAAAGCCTTTGTGTTTTATTTCCATGCATTGATTTTGAAAATTTGAAGTGAGTTTAAGAGTATTTTAATGTATCTTCTGAAAAGAGTTTAAGGAAACACAAATGGTTCCAACAGTACTATTTTTACATTGAAAAAATAACTACTATTTTTAAGAAAAGCATAATAAGTTTTCAAAAGTATTTTAGCAAGATAAAGAGAAGTTCAGTTACCCCTAAAAGAAGTATTATTTTTCACATTGAAAAGATAATACTATTTTCAGAAAAGTATAAAGAGTTTTCAAAAAGATTGAGTACAATTGAGTTATCTATTTAAGATGCCTTTTTGAGTAATTATCTCAACCCAGTGAGTATTTTACATTAGCATACAATTATATTATAACACCTCGGAAATTAGTAGGCTAAACGAGAGCCTTAAGCTAGGGTTCTAGAGTTTGATGTTGAGGGTTAGAGTCGTAGATAAGACTTACCGTACTTAGAATGAGGAGTTTAGGGGTTAAACGTCAAGGTACGTGTTAGTCCCCGTAGTTTAATAGATCATCTAGGGTTCAATGGAGGATTGCAAGGGAAAGTGCCAAGGAAAAAGGGGCAAAGCCTAAGCCAAAGGACAAGGCTACCCCAACCTTGGCCAAGCACTGCCCAAGGTTCACGACCACCTTCACAACCAGTGGTCTCGACTACGGTTCGTAAGGGGTCTCGTGAAGTCTCCTTAGGTTTGTGGGAGGCAAGGTCTTGAGGCCTAGCTATTGCCTAGAGACCACGACCTTCACCACTACCAGTGGTCTTGACCACGGATCGTGGGAGGTCTCATGGTCATGCCTTCAAATGGTTGAGGCCAAGACACCAAGCCTTAGCCACTGCCCAAGGACCACTGGCAGGACCACGGCTCATGAGGTCCTCTCGTGGTGCCTAGGAGCATGGGCTATCTAGATAAGGGTCTTTTGGTAAATTCCAAATTAGTTAGTTAATTAATGGGGTCGATTTATATTGTTTTATTTCACATATATAAATGATTTTAAGTCATAAACCACCCCATTTACATCATTATTCCCAAAAACCCAAATCAAACCAAAAGTTCATCTCCCTCACAATATTTCTCTCTCTAGAAGTTCCCAAAAAAGAAGAAGAAGAAGAAGTGGAGGCTAGGGCTAGAAGAACCATGGTCTTTATTCTCAAATTAAAGGGAAAACTCCATTAAGGTATGGTAGTTTTGATTCATGGTTAACATTTCATCCATGAAGTCCTCAAACTTTCAATATCAAAGTTGGAAACTCTCCAAAACATAGGGTTTTCATTCTAAGTCATGAATTCTTTCTCAAAACATTTTCAATGGTTTAATTATCATATATTAAGATTAAATTGATGTTTTATGGTGGTTTTAAGATAAAAATCCCCCATGAATCCATGATTTCCACATAACCCTAATTTATGACTATGTGATGTGGGGGAATTGTAGTAAGATGAATACTATGCAATTGTTCTTGTAATGGTTTAGTTATTTGAATTATGTCATTATTCATGCCTAAATTGTATTAATTATAGGTGTGTTGGTGAATTATGATTCATGTCCTTTAAGGGAAAATTATGAAGATTGATGTATGATCATGATGTTTATGTATATGCTTTGTGATTTCAATGAAAGTAATGTGATCATGACTATAATGCAATTTTAATATTGTTGAAAGGTTTCCTTAATGTAATGATATACCTTGAATTGGTAGGCATAGGGAATCCTCTTCTTGTGTAACTAAAGTATCTTGACTTAATGATCATTGAATCGGTAGACCTAATGGTGGCGGCCCTTTCATAAATGATTAATGAAAAATTCTAAGGCTTTTTATTGAATCGGTAGACCTAATGGTGGTAGCCCTTGCATGATGAGTCTATGAACTACTATAATGATGAACCTTGAATCGGTAAACCTAATGGTAGTGGCCCTTTCTTGAGGATTCCATAAGTTATCCTAATAATGTACCTTGAATTGGTAGACCTAATGGTAGTAGCCCTTTCATGTGTTTAATAATGTACCTTGACTCAGGAGACCTAATGGTGGAAGCCCTCTTATGTGTAATAATGTTAATGAGAATGAACTACTCTATGAGAATATAAAGCTTAGCACTAAGTGGATATTGTAAGGTGGAAGCACTCCCCATGTTAGGCTGGGTTTCTAAGAACACCTTTCTTATCCCATAACTATGTTCCCACATAGGTTATTAACTAGTGGATCCACCTAAGCTAAAATGTTACTGGTCCTACCTTAGGCAAGTAGACCAACCCTTTACGGTCTGGGACAGACACCAGATTCCATGATTTACTCACATGGTCTATATCGGTTAATGCTTATTCCCATCATGTGGGTTATGTGCTATGGTTATTCATGAAGTTATATGAAGTGTAGGTGGTAGTATGGGATGCCATCCATGCATTGCACGAGTAGACTTTGAGAGTGGCTAGGGTGTTGATGTTCATGATTTAGATTGGCTTGAAATCCTCACCTTGAGAGGTGTAGTGAGTTTGAGAGGTTTAGTCCCAGTTTGGTAGGCTCATATGAGGTCTTGAGTGGTGTTGGTAAGGGTGCTTGTGAGCTAGAGTGCCTAAATGAGGATCTCTCTAATTTAGAAGTTTATGGTAGAGGTCTTAGACCGGCAAGTTAAGAAATAGAAGAATAAGGAAATGGCTTTCATGAAGGTGTGAAGAAGTGGTCTTTGTGTGTAAGTTGTAGTTGAGGGTGCTACTTGGGAGGCCAAGGGCCAATGAGAAATCTCGATATCCTCATTCTCTTCCTTCTATTCCTATTCAAGCTTAAGACAAAGTGTTCCTTGTGGCTTGTTTCATATTTTGGACTCATGTGTGATTTATGTGTTTCCATGGTCTCCTTATGTTATGCATGTTGTTGATGAATTCATATTTAATGAGAAAATGAGTTTTTATGATTTTCATTCCCCATGTTGATGTGTATTTAGTATGAGTTGCCTATATGCTTCATGAGATGAATTTAACATGCTTAAATGTGCCTTTGAGAGTAATTACATAATTTTCTTTATGATGTTATGATGAGCATGCTTTGAGTTGGAGAAGGTAGTTCCTCCAATGAGTTTGTGAAATGTTGAAGTTTTCGTGCATAATGGGTTGTTAGATGTAGTTCCTACATCCTTGTGTAGCATTGAGTATATTGAGATGGAGTTGATGTTTCCTCCTTTGAATGGTGCATTAGTTTGATGTTGCATGCAAGATGGGCTGCTAATCTTGAGTCTTTAATTCCGTAAGGTGTCTAGATCGTCATTGGAGGGTGAATGTTCCCAAGGGGGGGATAATGTAACACCTCGGAAATTAGTAGGCTAAACTAGGGCCTTAAGCTAGGGTTCTAGAGTTTGATGTTGAGGGTTAGAGTTGTAGATAAGACTTCCCATACTTAGAATGAGTGGTTTAGGGGTTACACATCAAGGTACCTGTTAGACCTCATAGTTTAATAGACCATCTAGGGTTCAATTGAGGGTTGCAAGGGAAAGTGCCAAGGCAAAAGGGGCAAAGCCTAAGCCAAAGGCCAAGGCTGCCCCAATCTTGGCCAAGCACTGCCCAAGGTTCACGACGACATTCACAACCAGTGGTCCTGACCACGGTTCATGAAGGGTCTCGTGAAGTCTCCTTAGGTTTGTGGGAGGCAAGGACTTGAGGCCTAGCTATTGCCTAAGGGCCATGACCATCACCACGACCAATAGTCTTGACCACAGATCGTAGGAGATCTCGTGGTCATGCCTTCAAATGGTGGAGGCCAAGACACCAAGCCTTAGACACTGCTCAAAAACCACTGGCAGGACCACGGCTCGTGAGGTCCTCTCGTGGTGCCTGGGAGTGGGCTACCTAGACGAGGCTCTTTTGGTAAATTCCAAATTAGTTAGTTAATAAATGGGGTCGATTTAAATTGTTTTATTTCACATATATAAATGATTTTAAGTCATAAACCACCCCATTTACATCATTATTCCCAAAAACCCAAATCAAACCAAAAGTTCCCTCACAATATTCCTTTCTCTAGAAGTTCCCAAAGAAGAAGAAGAAGAAGTGGAGGCTATGGCTTGAAGAACCATCGTCTTTCTTCTCAAATTAAAGGGAAAAATACATTAAGGTATGATATTTTTGAATCGTAGTTAACTTTTCATCCATGAAGTCCTGAAACTTTCAATATCAAAGTTGGAAATTCTCCAAAACCTAGGGATTTCATTCTAAGTCATGGATTCTTTCTCAAAACATTTTCAATGGTTTAGTTATCATATATTAAGATTGAATTGTTGTTTTATGGTGGTTTTAAGATAAAAATCCCCCATGAATCCATGATTTTCCCATAACCCTAATTTATGACTATGTGATGTGGGTGAATTCTAATAAAATGAATTCTATGCAATTGTTATTGTAATGGTTTAGTTACTTGAATTATGTCATTATTCATGCCTAAATTGTATTAATTCTAGGTGTGTTGGTGAATTATGATTCATGGCCTTGGAGGGCAAATTATGAAGATTGATATATAATCATGATGCTTATGTATATGCTTTGTGATTTCAATGAAAGTAATGTGATCATGACTATAATGCAATTGTAAAATTGTGGAAAGGTTTCCTCAATGTAATGATATACCTTGAATTGGTAGGCTTAGGGAATCCTCTTCTTGTGTAACTAAAGTATCTTGACTTAATGAACATTGAATCGGTAGACCTAATAGTGGTGCCCCTTTCATAAACGATTAATGAAGTATTCTAAGTCATTGTATTGAATCGGTAGACCTAATGGTGGTAGCCCTTGCATGATGAGTCTATGAACTACTATAATGATGAACCTTGAATCAGTATACCTAATGGTGGTGGCCCTTTCTTGAGGATTCCATGAGCTATCCTAATAATGTACCTTGAATCAGTAGACCTAATGGTGGTAGCCCTTTCATGTGTTTAATAATGTACCTTGACTCGGTAGACCTAATGGTGGTAGCCCTCTTATGTGTAATAATGTTAATGAGAATGAACTACTCTATGAGAATTTAAAGCTTAGCACTAAGTGGATATTATAAGGTGGAAGCGCTCCCCATGTTAGGCCGGGTTTCTATGAACACCTTTCTTATCCCATAACTATGTTCCCATATAGGTTATTAGCTAGTGGATCCACCTAAGCTAAAATGTTACCGGTCCTACCTTAGGCAAGTAGACTAACCCTTTACAGTGTGGGACAGACACCAGATTCCATGATTTGCTCATATGGTCTATATCGGTTAATGCTTATTCCCATCATGTGAGTTATGTGCTATGGTTATTCATGAAGTTATATGAAGTGTGGGTGGTAGTATGGGATGTCATCCATGCATTGCACAAGTAGGCTTTGAGAGTGGCTATGATGTGTTTATACTCAACTTTAGAGTAATCTGAACAATATTCAATACATAACTCAGAGTTTGTAAAAAAACTCAAGGAAGATATATACTGAAAACTACTCAATTTTATCTATCTATGAAGCCTCTACTATTACAAAAGGATATGAGGACAAGACCCACGACATCTCAAAAACTACTAATTGTAAGATAAAGGTGAAGTCCTTCGAAATATAAGAAGGTTCACCAAAGTTGACTGGAACATCCCATAACCTCAACGAATGCCTGTTGATGATCCTGAATACTTGTATTTGCATCATGAAATGATGCAGGCCTAATGGTTCAGTACATGGAATGTACGAGAATGTAAGGGAAATTCTAAAGCATAAACATAAGCTTAAACTGGTGGAAAAGAAAGATACTAACCTCTTCTCAACTTAACTCAAAGAAACATAGTTCAACTCAATATATAAGAGACTCAACTCTGTGAAACATAGTTCAACTCAACTAAGAGAATAAGGCTCAACTCAATAACAAATTACTAAATTCTGGATACTCAACTCTGGATAAAGCAACAATAAAGGATGCAATATATAGAAAACTTTTAAAATAGTAGATAGCAACTCAATGTATTGAAGAATACAATAATAACTTAGTTTGTATGCAAGGATACAAAATAACTCTATTTGTATATGATAATACAAAATAAACTTTGTGTCTATAAGAATACAAAATATCTCTGTGCGAGTTTCTCTAACCGACAACCATCACTATGAGCTATGTGATGATAAATCGTCTTGCCTCACACTGCCAGGGCCGTCCTATACTTTATCGGGGTATATAACCTACTACTAAGTGGATCCACTAGTCTATGCTAAAAGCATTAAGGAATCATCTAAAATGTATGACCCTTTCTACCCATATTGACTACATAGTTTATGGAGGCTGTGAATTATCTGAACTCTCTCCACATTGGTGCTCAATACTACTCCCAGAATGTAACTAGCTCATATGTTTAAAAACATAACATTTTATCTTTCTCTTAAAAGAGATGGTATTCAAACTGCTCAAAACTCTTTTGGAAATCTCAGTTTCCTTTCATCTTAAATGTAAAAATATTTACTCTTGGGTATACTTAGTTCCCATATACCATTTTAAAGAAAATGAACTCAGCTCTACTCTTCCTCAACTCAGTGCTCAAGTTTTTAAAACAAGTTTTAAAATAATTTGTAAAAAAAGACTTTTTAAAATAGGGTTCATGCCGAATTATGGATGTGAACGACTCAATTCAAGGTTTTCAATAACCATGCATAGAACTCAATACTTGAAACTCAACAACTCCAAAACTCAAGGAGTCAATGATATTACTCATCTCAAGAATGCTCAACTCAGAGGGTTCATGCAAAATTATGGGCATGAACTACTCAACTCAAGGGAATAATGATACTTCTCATCTCAATACTGCTCGACTCATACGGTTCATGCATAATTATGGGCATGAACTACTCAACTTGTAACATCTCATAATCTAGAAAACCAAAATGTAGAATTCTAGAAGTTGCAGGCGCCACCAGCGGAGGCCACCTAAGGATCGTAGGGTGACCCACGAACGTAGGCAGGGTCCGTGGTTGGCCACCTGCAACTCCCTCTCCAGAACTCCAAAAAATTCAGTTGAGTCCAGAACAACGCCAAGACCTACGGACCGTAGGTGGGACCATGGTTCGTGGTCCAGGTATTTCCCAGATTTCTATTCTCTAAAGCCAAACGACGCCCTGCCAGGAAGGAACGTCGGTCAGTCCACGCTCCATCGGCCAGGGCCGTCGGTGGCCTCGTTAGATTTTAAGCTAGGGTTATTTTGGTCTTTTTCCTATGCGTTGGACACCTAAACTACATCGTTTAACCCCTAAACTATGTCATTTTTGGTCAGTTTTAGCCTAGTAACTTAAGCAAACTTTACCCTAAGCGATTCATTCACCAAAAATTTAGAAATCTTAGAGTAAAAGAGGAGAAAGAGTCGACGAAGCCCTCTCCAAGAACACATCAAGTTTCCCTCAGTTCCAGCCCCGAAATCGAAAGATTTCTCAATGGAATTCGTCACCAGGTATGTGGGATTTCCATTAGGTCCCTAGAATTCGGTCAGATTCTTGATTCTCTTCATTATGTTTAGACTTATGGTTTCTAGAACTTCATATTATTGTTGTGAATTAGCTGTTAGATTAATCCTAATCAGAATATTATGTTTTCATAACTATGTTGCTTAATTCTTGCATTAAAATTCAGAACACTAGTAGTGTAGATTCGTTTAGTTCATGAATTACACTTGCTAGGCGAGTTTATACAGATATACATGCATCAGTTTTCAAATGTTTCATCATCGGTACTTAATGTTGCATTTTCGATTAGCATGTTAGAATCTCGAGCTATCCAGTTTATTTCAGTTATGTTGTATTTTATACATTTTAGTTGGAGTAGGCCTAATACCTAGTTGGACTAGGGTTAGTCACCCTCATAGTCCCAGAACTACATGCCCCCGTAGGTTAAGTCCCCTCTGTGGGCATCATATTTAGTGATCACACCCGTCATACCTTTATACCCCTGACAAGGTATATTGGATCCTCTCGATCGGGCGTATACATTGGACTCCACGTTTAGCTCAAGTAGTTTTATGTCGGTCATTAGTAGCTCCCACAGTCAGATTCTAGTGCATTGACCAGGTTCCAGTTATATTTCAGTATTCAGCTTCAGCATGTTATGTACTTGGTCGTTGCATTCAGTTTAGTTCATATTCAGCATGTTTAGTATATTCTTCATGTTCATCTTATATCATTGATCAATATGCTTTATTCAGTTATATATATATTGTTCAGCTTTATCCTATCTTGCATGCTCAGTACCTTTCAAGTACTAATGCATACTCTGCATTACATCTTTTCGTGATGTAGGCTCAGGTCCTCAGCATTTAGATCACGTGTAGATTATTTTTTGATCTGTGTTCAGCAGTATTAGTGGTGAGTCCTCATTCTTCGAGGATGATGGATATGTTTTCTATTCAGTCTTTTCTTTTTAGTTTTAGTTTTGCAAGAGTTACTTGGGGACATGTCCCAGCATCTCTAGTCAGTTAGAAGCTTATTTCAGACATATTTAGATTCAGTTTTAGCTTGGAGTTTGATCTTTCAGTTGTGATTAAACTCACAGTTTATATATTCATATAGTATTGGGTATTTCCCATTTTAGTTTATATCATATTTTAAGCTTCCGTACAGTATTTTTTACTTCAAATTTATCTAGTATGCTATGATATGCCAGCTCAAGGTTAGCTTGGGGTCACTCGTGATCCTAGGTCCTGTCTTTATGTCAAAAGGGTAGCCTCGGGGTGTGACACAACTCAAGGACCACATGGGTAACATGTAATAGTTCCATGATTAAGAATATAATCTCAAAAAGATTAGGAACTCAATACTCAAGACTTAGAACTTGAAGACGCTACTCCTCTCGAAGACACTCAATGTATTGTGTTTATACGGAATTTATAAGCATGAACGACTTGATTCAAGGGTCTAAATAACAATATGGAACTCATGTATGTGACTCTTCTTATTCTCATAATTACTTCCTCAAAACGTAGCTCAAATTAATAGTTGATCTCAATGGATTCACAATTGAACTCACAGGATTTCTTGAACTCTACTCTCAACTCTCTCTTGAATTCGAATTATGAATTCAAGAGTTAAGGTTCATGATATAAAGGATCTCGTGATGATAAAGTAGACTCATGAATACTTTCTCTTAATTCTCATACTGAATTGCTTGAGTCTTGAAACAAGTTATTAGAAGTTGTAGAAGACTCCTCAAAAGACTCATAGAGACTTTCGTAAAATGTTCGAAAGAACTCTCAACACTTAACTCTTAACTCTACCTTGAATTTGAATTATGAATTCAAGGTTATGATGCATGTTGTGGATGATCTCTCAATGTTTAGATGTACCTTAGAGTGTAGAAATTAACTAGCAAACATAGGTACGATTCGAGAGAACTCAAACGGAAAGAAGTGGGAAAGGGTAGAGGACCTGACGACACTGGCGTACTGAGTGGTGTGGCGCCCCAGAGCCAAAACTACAAAAGGAAAGTCGTGGCGTACTGAGTGGCATGGTGCCACAGAGCCAAAACTACAGAAGGAAAGTCATGGCGAACTGAGTGGCGTGGCACCCCACCCCTTTTCCTAGAAAACTTGACGAATTTTCTTACTCGTTTGCTAACCCCAATTCACCTAGAATCGAATAGTTTCTTTCCCAATCACTTTGATTCGAAAACCCAACATTAGTGTACAAGAATCTACTTAAAAACCACCTTAAAACTCATATGATTATCTCAAGAATTCATCAAAACTTCAACAATCAAGATTTCAAAAGAAACTTCAACAAAACTCATCAAGAACTCAAATCCTCTACTTTCAAGAATGAAATTACACTGAATTAATCATGATTGGTGCGTGGGTGAACAAACCCAACGCTATGTGAACTCACATATATCTTAGGGCTCAAACCCATGGCAAAAAATCCACAACGAAACTCAAGAATCTCAACGAACGCTTTGAACCCTTCCTTTTTTCTCCTCTTTTCTCTTTCTTTCTCTTTTTGAACTCTCAACTAACACCCTAGGCGTATGTTAGGATTATAAAAATGAACTAAATCAATTTAGACCCCTAAAACCTTACTAAAAATGAACTAAATCTGATTAGGTAAGGAAAAGACCAAAATACCCCTCATATTTTCTGGTAACTTTCCTTAACTGGACAGCCTGACTTCAAAAGGGTATATCTTACTCATACGAGCTCGAAAATTTGCAAACTAAGCAGTGTTGGAAAGATAATTCAAAGACCTTTCATTATATACCTTATGGGCCATCTAACTCATCTTGTACAGAAAGTTATGGTCATTTGAAGTTGACCCAAAACTTAAAGAACTTACGAATAACTTGAATGAATTCTCTTTAGTTCGTTTTGGAACTCAAGGTACTACATCTAGTGATCTTAGAACTTAAGAGATTTTAAATTCCTCAGTAAAATCCTACTCATAGAGAAGAATGGTTCGAGTCTTAGTTCAAAACAAATCTGGAGTGTTACAATATCTCCCCCTTGGGATTATTCATCCTCGAATGACGGCTGGACTGGGTACAGAACGGGGTTACTCTTATAATCTCTGCCATACCAACTAAATTTTTCCCGCATTACTTATTCAGAACCAACTATGTCTTTGATTTAGCTACTTCTCATAGCAAAACCTCATCCTTTTCTTCTTTCACATTTATAACCTTAGATGGAATAAACACACCATCACTATCGCGATAAGAACATTAACCTTCTCCTTCTAACATCATTCCACTGCTAAAAGGACCTTTAAAAAGATATCTCCCATACTCTTTGGAACTCATTACTATCTTATTCTCGAACACTTAACTTGATTTCTCATCTTATCATCTCTCACTTAGGTATAAAGCTGACACTTGAATGCTATGGACCTATTCCAACATCTCTAACTGGTCTACATCCTCTTTAGTACTCTAACACTAGGGAGAAGCTTATCTCATGACTACCGAACTCTCCATAAGCAGGTACCAAGACCTCTTTCTAAGGTATTTCTCTTAACCTCTTCTGATTACGTACCCTCTCGGTACACCTCTTAATGCTCTTGTTAATCTTGTGACTTAGCCACACTTCACTGCCCCTTATCTAAAGGTTATGGTCTCTCACTTGTACCACTCATATCTATTGCAGCTAATCACCTCAATTCATCAGCTACTCTATGTCAAGTCTTCTAGATCAAATCTCAAGACTAACATCAGTATCTTCATGTTTTCCATTCTTTTGATCATGACACTCATCTCAAATTCAAGATTAATGTTTATTACTAAACCTGAATATCAATATGATTTATCGCCTACTATACTAACTCACCACTACTATGCACAATTTTAGAAACACTCGTTCACTAGGACCTTATGACAAGTTGCCAATCCTTACCTCTTAGTCTCCATACTTCACAAATTACCATCACATTTCACTTCAGAACTTAATTACTATTTACTCACTCTCACTTACTATGCATTATCTGTCAAATAGTTCTATCATCTTCTGAATACCATATGGTTCTCCTTTCAAAATTCATAAGCCTAGCTTGGGTCTATCACTTCATGATGACTCTACTATCTCATTCCACACCTATATTTAGTCTCCGCTAACACGATGACACATCCACATCAACTCTATTCTGGTTAACAATAGACTCTAGCTTATCTTGACTAGTAACTATTCTTCTTCCTTCTATCAAGAATTCTCTACAATATTATCAATGGTTTGATATATCTCTAGAACTCTTTTGGAAGACATCACTTATAACTGACTGGGTACACGATTGCAATAATATAATTTGCCCCATCACTATTCCTTTTCTTAGATTACTGAACCTCTGCATACTTTCCTCTAACTCTAGGCACTTTCACTACTACTACTCATAATCTCGTAACTCAGGCTACATCTTTGGGTGAAAATACTACTCAAGCTCTAATCATACCTCCTCATAAGGATCTCAGTTGAAACAAGGATTAAGGAAGAGAGTACAACTCGCTTTTAGCTCAAATGCACGATTCATATAATTATGGGTGCATTCCTCTGAAACTCAACACTTAACTCACTCACAGGCTTCTCTCAATCCCTTCTGGAGTCTCATGACTTCTTCAAGACTCTTTCTAAGAACAACTCATAGATAAAGGACTGACTTTTCTTTTTAACCACCTCTAGTATTACGGGTAGTCGAATGGATCGGAGAAACGCACGAGTATGAATAAATCTCTATGACATAGCTCCATTGCATGATTAAAAGTATGAAAGAAGAGAAATTTTCCTTAAATATTTGTAGTCCCTTATTTATAGAAGTGGGGCCCTCAAAACTATAAACAATATCCTACTTGACACGGCTTCATAGACACCCTAGGACACTTGAACTCTGTGCTTTGATACCAAGTTTGTCATGACCCAAGCCTACACCCTGGACGTGGCCGGCACTCAAGAACCATTATTGCTCCCCAAGCGAACCCTCATCATGGTTGACTACAAGCGGAAGATAACTTAAGTATACAAAAGCATAGAAACTGAATTAAAATCAATAAACTCAACTTTAAAGTAATCTGGACAATACTCAATAGATAACTCAGAGTTTACAAAAACAACACAAGGAAGATACATATTGAAAACTACTCAATTTTGTCTATCTATGAAGCCTCTACTATTACATAAGGATATCAGGACATGACCCACGACATCTCAAAATTACTAACTGTAAGATAAAGGTGAAGTCCTCCGGAATATAAGAAGGCTCACCAAAGCTAACTGGAACATCCCATGACCTTAACGAAACGCTTGTTGATGATCCTGAATACCTGAATCTCATCATAAAATGATGCAGGGAAAATGGCTCAATACGTGGAATGTACGAGCATGTAAGGGGAATTCTGAAGCATAAACATAAGGTTGAACTGGTAGAAAAGAAACATACTTACCTCTTCTCAAATCACTTAACTCAACTCAAAGAAACATAGTTCAACTCAATAATTAAAAGACTCAACTCTATGAAAGATAGTTCAACTCAACTAAAAGAAATAATGCTCAACTCTAGATACTCAACTTTGAATACTCAACTCTGGATAAAGCAACAATAAATGATGCAATATATGGAAAGCTTTTAAAATAGTAGATAAAAACTCAATGTATTGAAGAATACAATAATAACTCAGTTTGTATGCAAGGATACAAAATAACTCCATGGGAGTTTCTCTAACCAATAACCATCACTATGAGCTATGTTATGATACAACGTCTTACCTCACGCTGCTAGGGTCGTCCTATACTTTGCCAGGGTATAGAACCAACTACTATGTGAATCCACTAGTCTATGCTAAAAGCATTAAGGAATCATCTAAAAAGTATGACCCATTCTACTCACGTTGGCTACATGGTTTATGGAGGCTGTGGGTTATCCAAACTCTACTCCGTATCGGTGCTCAATACTACTCCCAAATTTAACTAGCTCATATGCTTAAAAACATAACTTTTTCTGTGGTTTGAGATTATTACTCAAAAATCTTTCTCTTAAAAGAGATGGTGCTCAAACTGCTCAAAACTCTTTTGGAAATCTCAGTTTCCTCCCATCTTAAATGTAAAAACATCTAGTACTCTTGGGAATACATAGTTCCTATATATCATATTAAAGAAAATGAACTCAGCTCTACTCTTCCACAACTCAATGCTCAACTCTTTAAAACAAGTTTTAAAATAATTTATAAAAAAGACTTCTTAAAATATGGTTCATGCCGAATTATGGACGTGAACGACTCAATTCAAGGTTTTCAATAACCATGCATAGAACTCAATACTTGGAACTCAACAACTCCAGAACTCAAGGAGTCAATGATACTACTCATCTCAAGAATGCTCAACTCGGAGGGCTCATGTGAAATTATGGGCATGAACTACTTAACTCAGTGGCACAATGATAATTCTCATCTCAAGACTGCTCGACTCATAGGGTTCATGCCGAATTATGGGCATGAACTACTCAACTCAAGGACTTCATGGGTAACATATAATAAATCAATTATTAGGAATATAATCTCAAAAGGGTTAGGAACTCAATATTCAAGACCTAGAACTCGAAGATGCTACTCCTCTCGAAGACACTCAATGTATGGAGTTCATGCGGAATTTATGAGCATGAACGACTCGACTCAAGGGTCTACATAATATGGAACTCATGTATGCGACTCTTCTCATTCTCATACTTACTTACTCTAGCTCGAATCAATAGTTGATCTCAATGGATATATTCACAATTGAGCTCAAAAGGTCTCTTGAACTCTACTCTTAACTCTCTCTTGAATTTGAATTATGAATTATGAATTCAAGAGTTATGGTTCATGATATAAAGGATCTCGTGATGATAAAGTAGACTCATGAATACATTCTTCTAATTATCATACTCACTTGCTCGAGTCTTGAAACAAGTTATTAGAATTTGTAGAAGACTCCTCAAAGGGACTTTCTTAAAATATTTGAAAGAACTCTCAAGACTTAACTCTCCCTTGAATTTGAATTATGAATTCAAGGTTATGATTCATGTTGTGGATGATCTCTCAATGTTAGACATACCTTAGAGTGTATAAATCAATTAGAAAACACAGGTACGATTCGAGGAAACTCAAATGGAAAGAAGTGGGAAAAGGTAGAAGATCTGGCAACCCTAGCATACTGAGTGGCGTGGCGCCCCAGAGCCAAAACTACAAAAGAAAAGTCGTGGCGTACTGAGTGGTGTGGTGCCCTAGAGCCAAAACTACAGAAGGAAAGTCATGGCGTACTGAGTGGCGTGGTGCCCCACCACTTTTCCCAGAAAACTTGACAAATTTTCTTACTCGTTTTCTAACCCCCAATTCACCTAGAATCAAATGATTTCTTCCCCAATCACTATGATTCGAATACCCAACATTAGTGTACAAGAAACTACTCAAAACCCACCTTAAAACTCATACGATTATCTCAAGAACTCATCAAAACTTCAACAATCAAGATTTCGAAAGAAACTTCTACAAAACTCATGAAGAACTCAAATGCTCTACTTTCAAGAATGAAATTACGCTGAATTAATCATGATTGGCGCGTGCGTGAACAAAATCAACACTATGTGAACTCACATACCTCTTAGGGATCAAACCCATGGCAAAAATCCGCAACGAATCTCAAGGATCTCGACGAACGCTTTGAACCCTTCCTCTTTTCTTCTCTTTTCTCTTCCTTTCTCTTCTTGAACTCTCAACTAAAACCCTAGGTGTATATTAGGATTATAAAACTGAACTAAATCAGTTTAGACCCCTAAAACCTTACTAAAAACAAATTAAATCTGATTGGGTAAGGAAAAGACCAAAATACCCCTCATATTTTCGGCTAACTTTTTTTAACTGGGCAGCCTGACTTCAAAAGGGCATATCTCACTCATACGAGCTTGAAAATTTGCAAACTTGGTGGAGTTAGAAAGATAATTCAAAAACCTTTCATTTTATATCTTATATCCAACCTAACTCATCTTGTACTAAAAGTTATGATCGTTTGAAGTTGACCCAAAACTTAAAGAACTTACGAATAACTTGAATGAATTCTATTTAGTTTTTTTTGGAACTCAAGGTACTAAATCCAGTGACCTTAACACTTAAGAAATTTTAAATTCCTCGGTAAAATACTACTCACAATGAAGGATGGTTCAAGTCTTAGCTCAAAAATTTTCTGGGGTGTTACACCAGCAAGGTATAGGGCGGCTCTAGCAACGTGGGTATGACATTGTATCATCACGTGGTTCATAAGAATTGTTGTCGATCAGAATACTCCCCAATAAAGTAAAGTAAAGAGTGTGTGTGTGATATATATATATATATATATATATATATATTGTTTATGAGGAAATTTTGGATTTCTAAAAAAAAACTCTTTTATCTAATGCATTGTCCATTTTATCTTACTTATATCACATATATGTAATACTTGTTTTATATATAATTTATTTTTTAACCTAGGTATTTATAGTTTTTTCTTTAAGTCCATTAACATTATAAGTAAAATAATATTTTTATGAATTTTTCACAAAATTTAATATTATTTTTATGGCCGTTATTTCAATATAATATCAATATGCATTAAATGTATGTATGCATATATTTTTGTCTTTCTCCACTCTCGTACTCCTTGTGTTTCATATTATTTGATCCTTCTTGATACGACACCCCTTTAAAAAAATTACAATTTTTTTTAAAAAAAATTGATTTCATATACAAGTAAATTCAAACAACTATTTTTTGAATCCTGGTCAAGTAATATAAACAGTGAAGGTATTCTCTATTGTCTATACAAATAAACAAGTTTTGATTGGCATTGATAGAGTATTACATAAGTTATAGTTTAAAATAATTTAAAATCTAAATAAATACAATCTTTAAAAAATTTACCTTATTTAAATTAATTATTTTGTATTTCCTACATCAAAATATATTTGTATAGTATGATTATGTGTTATTTTCACTTGTATAAATGAATATTAGAGTTTTGATTATAATAATTATTTTTATTACTATTATTAATAATATAATTAATTTTCTCACTTTTTTAATCAAAAGATAATGTTTACACTTTTATGAAAAATTTGTTACATGTAAAAAAAATGAAAATATCACAACTTTTAATGAAGTAAAAAAATGATAATGAAAGAGTATAATAGACATTTTAAAAGTTTAATTAGAATAAAGGGAAAGTTTGATTATTGTACAAAATTGAGGGGGGAATTTGATTTTAAAAGCAAAGTTAAGGAGTGAAAATAATTTAGAATAAGGTACAAGTACCCCCTAGACTATGACCAAAATTTCAGACACATATCTTAATTAAATTAAGGTCCTATCCCCCCCCCCCCAAACCCGAACCCATTGTTTTTGTAATTTTGTACACTTTTTTGGCTTACGTGGCATCCAAATATTTCTCACGCGCCTCAACTACATGGAGTCATGGATTGTGCCATGTAAGTCAAAAGGTGTACAAAATTACAAAAAAAAAAAAAAAATGAGTTCAAGGGAGTAATAGGACCTTAGTATAGTTAAGGTGTGTCTCTGAAATTTTGATCATAGTCTAGGAATATTTATACGTTATCCCAAATAATTTTTACCCTGCCTAACATCAAGAGAGCCAAAGCGTAAATAGATTGAGTAATGACCTCCATCATGATGACTATTTATAGCTTCAAACTTTCAAGTATTAACTTAAAGGAGTTTTCTAATAGTTAATGATGAATGAAATTAGTGAAAGTTCTAAAACATTTTCATAGAGAATATATTTTAATTAGTCATAGCTTAAAAGAACAAAAAGATGACCTTGTAATTAGAACCTAACTATGTATAGTCCATCCTCTAGTTTAGGATGCATTTTAGTCAATGAAAAATAAATACTGATTACAATATATCAAGTAGATCAATAGAAAACACAACATATTAAAGAAAATATGTTTAAATTTATTATTCCACACACTAAACAAAGAAATATTTAAATATTATACAATTAAGAAAATATCACATACATATATGAAAAACAAGGATAAAAAGTATCACTATTTTCTTTAGTGAGTAGGTGGACTTTTGCTCCTTTTCTAACAAGAGATTGACTATCAACAATCATATGAAGAAAAAAAAATCTATTGCAGTATCATTAAATATTTATTACCACTTGAAAAGGTTCTAGAACTAACTAGGTAGATCCGTAGATGTGTTAGGATAAAGAATTAAATTTAGATTTAACTTATATCTACTACTCAGGAAAAAAAAGCAAATTGTGAGCCCAAATTATCTATTTTATAAGAAAAGAAAAAAAAAGCCCACCACCTAATCCACTCATTTTTAAATAAAATGATATCTAGTTCTTCTAGCAATTTTTAATTTTTTGTAGGGTATCTTCCTTTTAATTAGTGGTAAATGGTGGTCATTGAGTATAACTATAATCTTTCATGTATTATTTTATCGTTATTGAGTATAACTATGATCGTTTTGTGCTTATTGTGCGTGTTTTTATGTAGGAATGATGTTCGAGGTAATGAATATTATTGGAGATAATATTGATGTTTTGGACCTTCGAAATTTGAGTACAAGTCTAAAAAATTCAACCAAGATGGAGTTCGAGGGTTAAAGACCAAGTGTACATAAAAAAAGAAGGAAGAAAATTGAGGACGAACATAGTGCGTGCAGCGAGCCAGCTTAACGGCTCATGCCACTTCTATTGTGGATGGAGAGGTGTCATGATCCAAAAAATTAACACTGGGTAAGTAAGTCAATTCTTCACTAACACATACACTTTATATAAATAAATTCAGAAGAAATGAATCATAAAGTAATTAGTTTTAAAATTCAAAGCCTTTCAATAGATAAAAATATGAAATGCAAACTTTTTCAAAATTTAGTGTCACTAGTACAAAAGCTATTAAAATTAAAATGCACAATTGTTTGTACCATACAACTTTCTAGGAAATCAAATAAATAAAGATAAAATGATAGAATAAACTAGCGACTTCACTCCGAATGTTGGTATCTCACCAAAGCTTCGAGTAGATACAGCCTCGAACGAGTCAGAATCAATGTAGACTACTAGTATCAAGATCTTGTTGGGAAAGGCAAGCACAAAATAAATGTGCACGATAGGGTAATAGCGGAAGAAAACCCAAGTCAAAACTTTCCTTTCTATTTGAACCAAGAGAAGACAAAATAATGCAAAAACAAACTGTTTGGGCAGCAAATAAATCAACCAAGCAAGAAAAATAAATCAACACACGATACACCAAATTTAACGTGGAAAACCTCTTCGGTGTGAAGAGTAAAAACCACAAGGCCAAAGCTCCACTAAAATCAACAAGAGTTACAAAAGTGTTCTCCAAAATGGTCACCAACAAAGTGCCAAACAATGAGCAACACAACTACAAGATAGCACCATGAACTAGAGAAATAAAATAAGCAAAAACACCAAACCCGCAGCTATTGTTCACGAGCTAAAATCTGGAGCTACAAGACTCCAAATCACCCTCTCTCAGCTTCCAATCAAAGATCAAGTTGAAATGAACAAGTTGTCCAAAAACCAGCTCAATCGGATAAGAAACAAAGCAGGAATAGCGATTTGAAATTGGCTGCTAGGGCTTGTGTGAAAATCTGCACTTTCTCACTTTTCTCTCCATATGGTTGCTCTCAAACTCTTGTGATATTACTCAAATAAGACCTAAAAGAAAGTTTTACATATGCACCATAATATTGGGATTATGGGCAAAAGTGGGCTAATCAAATTTGGGCTAAATTTATCCACAAAGGAAAGTAAGGAAGACCCCAAACCTTGGACTTTTATTTATCCACATAGGAAGGGAAAAAGGCCCAAAACCCAACAATTCTCCCCCTACCGACTATGTGGAGGAAACCGCCATCCCGGCGATCATGCAACATTCTTCAAACTTCCCTATTGGCAAAGCTTTTGTCATCATGTCGGAACCATTATCATTTGTATGGATCTTTTCAAGTTCAAGCAACTTAGAATCCAACACATCTCGAATCCAATAATACATCACATCAATGTGTTTAGACCGACCATGAAATGTAGAATTATTGCCAAGGTGAATAGCACTTTGACTGTCGCAATTAAGCACATACCTCTCTTGAGCACAACCAAGTTCCCCCAAAAATCTCTTCATCCAGATCAATTCTTTGCAAGCTTCAACTGTTGCAATAATCTCAGCCTCTATATTAGATAAAGCAACACATTTTTGCATCTTAGATTGCCAAGTCACAACTCCCCCTGCAAAAGTAATAAAGTAGCCTGAGGTAGAATTACGAGTATCAACATCACCGGTCATATCTGAATCAGTGTAACCACAAAGAATAGGCTTCCATGTACCAAAACACAAACTTAAAAATGCCAGAAAGATATCTCATAATCCACTTTACAGCATTTCAATGCTCTCTTCTCGGATTAGAAAGAAAACAGCTAACAATTTCAACAGCATGAGCAATATCTGGCTTGTACACATCATTGCATACATCAAACTACCAACAACTGAAGCATAAGGAACTTTATTCATATCTTCCTTCTCACCATCACTGGAAAGACAATGCTTAGTACTCAATTTGAAGTGAATAGCTAAAGGTGTACTGACTACCTTAGCTTTGTCCATGTTAAATCTACGAAGTACTTTCTGAATGTACTTCTCTTGTCACAACCACAATTTATTGGCATCTCTATCACGGACAATCTGCATGCCAAGAATCTGCCTTACTGGTCCCAAGTCTTTCTTAGCAAAAGACTTATTCAATTCTTGCTTCAACTTTTTAATCCTGCAAGTTTCATGACCAACAACAAGCATGTCATCAACATAAAGCAAAACCATAATAAAGTCATCATTAGAGAAATTTTGCACATAAACACAATGGTCTAAAGAAGTCTTCTTGAAGCCTTGCTGACTCACAAAAGAACCAAACTTTCTGTACCATTGCCTGGGAGCTTGTTTTAGACCATACAAGCTTTTCTTCAACTTGTAAACATAATTCTCTTTTTCATTGACTTCAAAGACTTCCGACTGCTCCATATAAATTTCTTCATCCAAATCACCATGGGGAAAAGCAGTTTTAACATTCACCTGTTCAACCTCCAAGTCCAGACTTGCAGCCAAGCCTAGAACCACACAGATGGATGGCATCTTCACAACTGGAGAGAATATCTCATCAAAATCAATTCATTTTTTCTGGTTAAAGCCCTTCACAACTAATCTAAACTTGTGCCATGGAATTGGGTTACCATCTTCATGTTTCACCTGAAAAACCCACCTGTTTTTCAAAGATTTTCGATCTTAAGGTAAACTAACCAAATCAAAGGTATGATTATCATGTACAGACTTCATTTCATCCTCCATAGCATCAAATCACTTTTTTTTTCTTCACTTTCCATGGCCTCATCAAGACTCTTTGGTTCCCCCCCCCCTCCCCCCCGCCGTCAGTTAAGAGTACATACTCATTAGGAGAATAATGAGACGAAGGTATTTTCTCTCTAGTAGATCTTCTGAGAGAACTCTCGGGAGCATCAATAATAGTTGGTTGTTGACCAACTACATCGTCTTGCACTGGAGCATCAACGGCATATTGGTCATTCTGAATATGATCACAATCTTCAATATCAACTTGAAGATTTTCACTTGGTGGAATAGTCAAAGGAACTGGATCAACATCAACTAGGCTCTCACTGTTCTGAGAATCAACTTTCTCAGCTTTGTCAATATCTTCAATTGTTTGGTCTTCAAAGAACACAGCATCACCGCTTCTAACAAGTTTCTTCTCAACTGGATCAAAGAAACGATAGCTAAATTCATCTCGACCATAACTAACAAAGATACATTGCCTAATTTTAATATCCAACTTTGACCTCTCATCCTTAGGGACATGCACAAAGGTTTTACACCCAATAACTTTAGGATAATCATAAGAAACATTTTTACCAGACCAAACTCTGTCAGGAACATCACCATTCAAAGCAACAGTGAGAGATAAATTGATAACATAGGCAGCAGTATTAAGTGCTTCTGCCCAAAAAAAAATCTGGCAGCTTAGCATCTGAAAGCATACATCTAACCCTCTCAACAAGAGTTATATTCATCCTCTTCACTAAACCATTTAGCTGAGGAGTCTTTGGAGGAGTTTTCTGATGTTGAATACCCTGCTCTCTGCAATATCTATCAAAAGGACCTATATATTCACCATCATTATCAGAACAGATGCATTTCATTTTCTTTTTTGTCTATCTCTCAACCAAGACCTGAAAATTCTTGAACACATCAAGTACCTGATCCTTGGACTTCAAAGAGAATGCCCAGAGTTTGCGCGAATGATCATCAATAAAAGTCACAAAGTAAAGTGCACCACCATGAGACTTTACCTTAAAAGGACCACACAATCAGAATGTACCAACTCCAGCAAATCAAGCTTTTTTTAAGGTGGATGACTCTGAAAAGAAACTATTTTCTGTTTACCGGCTAAGCAATGAACACACTTGTTCAACTTTGCTTGTTTCACTCCAGAAAGCAAATACTTCTTAGTCAAATTGTCCATCCCATTCTCGCTCATATTACTTAGTCTTCTATGTCATAACAATGATGAAGTATCATTCTCCATCATATTTACTGATCCTCTGAAAGTGGAGCCCTGAAAAATGTACAAGTTAGACAACTTGTCACCACGGGCTACAACCACTGAACCTCTTGTAAGCTTCATCTGGCAAGCACCAATGGTATTAACATAACCCCCATCATCAAGGTATCCAACAGAAATCAAATTCAAGCGAACATCTGAAGCATGCTTGACATTATTGAGAAGTAGTTTGGAACCATTTTTACTTTCCAAACAAACAATCCCAACACCAAGAACCGCAACCTCATGATTATTTTCCATTTTCAACATCCCAAAATTACCTGGAGTATAAGAAGAAAATAATTTCTTTTATGGGCGTGACATGAGAAGTAGCACCAGAATCCACAAACCAGCTAGACTCATCACAAACAAGATTGACGGCATTTTCATCATAAGAAACAAAAAGGTAATCGTTAGCAACAACAGCAACACGATTTTCATTATCGCCTTCTTTCTTTTGTTGTTTCATATCTCTCTTGTACTTGACACAATATTTCTTGATGTGCCCATTCTTGTGGCAATAGGCATATGTAACATTCTTGAATGTAGACTTTGACTTTCCTCTACTCTTATCTCTATCATTCTGACCTCTAAACTTGCTTCTCCCCCTATCTTCAGTAATCAAAACATCGGAGTGTGAAGTAGAAGAAGATGAGCCTTGATATCTTCTTCTCATCTCTTCATTCAAGACACCACTCTTAGTATATTCCATGGTCACAACACCACTGGATGCAGAATTAGTCAAAGAAACTCAAAGAGTTTCAAAAGAGTCTGTTAAAGTATTAAGAAGTCATAGTCCCTGAATTTCTTCATCGAATTTTACACTCATTCCGGACAGCTGGTCAATAACACCCTGAAAATCATTAATATGATTAGAAATAGGAGTGCCCTCTTTATACCTGATGTTCATCAATTGTTTCAAAAGAAACAATTTATTATTGCCCGTCTTCGAAGCATAAAGTGTCTCAAGCTTATCCCATAAGCTTCTAGCATGTGTCTCATTAACAATGTGATTTATCACATTATCTTCAACCCATTGTCTGATATAGCCACAAACCTGTAAATGCTCAAATTCCCAATCCTCATCATTCATTGATTTGGGTTTATTAGAAGCAAACACAGGTAGATGCATTTTCTTGACAAATAAAATATCTCTCATCTTGCATTTCCAAGTATGATAATTACTACCATTCAAACAAACCATCTTGCTCATATTTGACTCCATCATTCAAATAGATAATCAACAACAACCTAATGCTCTGATACCACTTTGTTGGGAAAGGCAAGCACAAAATAAATGTGCACGACAGGGCAATAGTGGAAGAAAATCCAATTCAAAACTTTCCATTCTATTAGAATCAAGAGAAGACAAAATAATGCAAAAACAAACTGTTTGGGCAGCAAATAAATCAACCAAGCAAGAAAAATAAATCAACACACGAAACACCAAATTTAACGTGGAAAACCTCTTCGGTGTGAAGAGTAAAAACCACAAGGCCAAAGCTCCACTAAAATCAACAAGAGTTACAAAAGTGTTCTCCAAAATGGTCACCAACAAAGTGCCAAATAATGAGCAACACAACTACAAGATAGCACCAAGAACTAGAGAAATAAAAGAAGCAAAAACACCAAACCCGCAGTTACTGTTCACGACCTAAAATCTGGAGCTACAGGACTCCAAATCACTCTCTCTCAGTTCCCAATCAAAGATCAAGTTGAAATGAACAAGATGTCCAAAAACCAGCTCAATTGGATAAGAAATGAAGCGAGAATCGCGATTTGAAATTGGTTGTTAGGGCTTGTGCGAAAATCTGCACTTTCTCACTTTTCTCTCTATATGGCTTCTCTCAAACTCTTGTGATATTACTCAAATAAGACCTAAAAGAAAGTCTTACGTATGCACTATAATATTGTGCTTATGGGCAAAAGTGAGCTAGTCAAATTTGGGCTAAATTTATCCACAAAGGAAAGGAAGGAAGACCTCAAACCTTGGACTTTTATTTATCCACATAGGAAGGTAAAAAGGCCCAAAACCCAACAGATCTACATCAAAAAAGATACTCCCTTCGTCCACAATTGTTTGTCAGGGTAAGGTCATGCACACCCCTCAAGAAAAATTTAATACAAGGTGTAATTTGACTAATATAACTCTATTATACCAAGAATACCAAAAGTCTACATAACTTTTCAATTGAACTACACTATCATTAAGAGCAGAATTGGAAAAAGTTGATTAATTATTTCTTGATTGTTTAAATTGACAATTAATCTTGGACATCTATTTTTAGTATACCTGCCAAATAATTATAGACGGAGGGAGTACAACACAACTAGTAAATCATTAACACTTTCCTCAATATCATTTATAATAAATCATTAAGAACCATTTCCTATCGAATATAACTAATTTATTTCAAATATTGTTTTTATAATACCAATTGTGTGATCTATGAAAATGAATGTGTATACATGATCACAGTAATAAACTTTCTAATGCATCAAGTATATGAGAATGACTTTCTCTCCATACATATTGTAGGGTACAAGCTTCCTCAAATAACAAATATACTTTTTAAAATCATGTCCTTAGGCCACACTTCATCAATTTAAGCATATTTCTTTCAATACGAGCCTATCTTGGCATAATAATCTCCTATAGACGGTAAGAGACATTGTTATTTGTAGTGAGCAGAGGCAAAAATATAAAAAAGTTGGGTGAAGTGAGGAAGATTTTGTTAAGTCTATGATAGTACTAAGAAGTACATTGTGTTGAATAAAGTGTTCAGTTATCGAAGATTTTTCTTAATAAGAGAGTACATTTAAGAGGTAAGGCCGAGAGAGGCCATGAGACGGTAACAAGAGATGATGTGAGGAGGTACAATTAGTATAAAGTGAGGGCACCAAAATGGTGTTTCTGAAAAGGAGAGAGAGAATCTCAAGACCCCGTGCACCTGAGGTACATATATCAAACGTAAGCGGAGCATAGACAATACCCTATGTTCATTGATTTGGAAGGAAAGAGTTAAATGTTGGTGAAGATTGACAATATTCCACATTTGTTGTCATGAAAAGGATGCTAGACAAAGGCGGAGTTTTTGAGCAATACTATACCTTTGTTGACTAGAAAAAAAATCAAATGTTGAGGGGGAGATTTGTAATGACCTATGAATTTACACTCTTTTTATTCGTGATTTGCCTACGTGTATACCTTGTTTTAAGGATAATCTAGCTTAATACTCTTGATCTAAAATCATTTAAATATTTTGGCTCTTATGTAAAGGTGTTTGCGCATTGTAGAAAAAAAACTCAAAAATTTACTATGGAGAAAAGGAGGCCTAAAAATTAAATCCCCAATTTTTTTTATTCTTCAACCAAACCCCAAGTGAAGTAGAGGAGCTCGCCTTGCGAGTCCCAAAGCAAGGTAGTGATGGTCGCAAGGCAAAGTTTGGGCCCTCGCGACTCGCAAGGCAAGGCAGAACACATCTAGAAGCTAGTATTAGTCTAGTATGACTTGAAGGGCCTTTTCAGGTGTTTTAAGCTTATAAATACCTAGATTTAGTCATTTGTAGTGAGTATTGGAGGCAAAGAAGAAACAAAGCATGAGTGGAGACTAAACTTTATAAGGTTAACTTCTTAATCTTTTTAGTTAGATTTATTTCTTGTTCTTACATTGAATTCTAACTTGTGTAATAAGATTGTGAGAAACTAAAAGTCCTCTTTGTAGGGTTATGGTCATTGTATGAACATTATCATCTTAATTATTGATTGTTTTGCATAATCTACCATAACTATTTTGTTCTTATAATCTTATATTCGACTATTCTATTGTTTAACCAATAGGATAAATGGATAATTGCTATTGAAATTGGACACGAAAAAGTTGGGAATAAAATGTGGTTTAAAGAAAGTAGCTAGGAAACATACTATATTTACTAGTTTAAATCGATTCACTAAGCTAGTTAGCCTTATTACACAATTCCACCAGTGTGTAATACAACCAACATTCTCAATATTAAACGCTTTTGGCAAGCAAAAGCAAGACTTCTCTGTGGGAACCCCCCCGCTCCCGGTAAAGGAGACTTGTCTAGTCAAATAGGCTTCTAATAAGAATTTGTATGCAGATGAACTAACGGCTAGGACGAAAAACATACCTAGTTTTCCCTGCTTGGATCAAGTACAAAAATATATAAATGCATTTGAATGGTTTATCATATTCCTTCTCAATGATATAGGTGTGAGACAAATCTGGTGGATAAGTGATCAGTGGCGGATCTACCTTGTGCATAATGGGTGCTTAAGCACCCACTGCCTTCTGTGACAAACAGTAATATTTATGTATAAAAAATTAGTATTTCATTGAAATGTATTAATTGAGCACCCATTTTAAGTAGTAATTTTTGAGCTAAAAACGTTGAGCACCCATAATATAAAATTTCTGGATCCGCCTCTGTAAGTGATTATACGGCTCACAATACCATAATCATATTATCAACCTTGTGATTCAATATTTCAATAGATGTCTTAATCATGCTTAGCAACATTAATTAGATATGACTCGATTACGCAAGCTCCATAGCCTTAGGTTTTATCATCTCAATGAACAACCTCGGGATATTTACTTTTTTATTATCCTCTTGTTTTAGTATAATTAGTAGTTTAATTAACAACCTTATATACATACATCAATATTAGATAGCTTGAGTAAATAATTAGAATCGGTTATTTGGTAAATAGTTAATCATAGTCTTTATAGGTTCGATATCCATCGCTTTGAGTCACTTTATTACATGAAGGAGATTCAAATGTTGATGAAGCG
>JAJOOB010012398.1:0-22705 GCA_029582485.1 Solanum tarapatanum
GCCTGTGTATATTGTTATTTGCCTACTCTTGTTTAGTTTCTACCCTCAGACCCATTACTTGTTGTTCCGGGTTACGGGTTGGCTTACCTGCTGGTGGGTTATAGTAGGTGTCATCATGACTTGAGAAATTGGGTCGTGACAATGAGATTGAAAAAGCAAAGCTCTACAAACTTCCAAAAGATGCCTATGTTTCCTTTCAACCACACCATTTTGTTGTGGTGTGGCAACACAAGAAGTGTGATGAATGATGCCTTGTGTAGACAAAAAATTAGAGGTTTCTAAACTTGAACCCAATTCCCAAACGTTATCGGACCGAATGACCTTAACTTTCTTATTGAATTGCCTTTCTATCATTGCAAGAAAAGATTTGAGAATAGAAAAAGCATTACTTTTAGTGGTTAATAAAAACGTCCAAGTTCCTCTACTAAAATCATCCGCTATGGTTAAAAAATACTTATAACCATCATAAGTAGGAGTTTTATAAGGCCCCCAAGTATCAATATGGATTAAATCAAAAATCTGTCGAGACGAAATATGACTAATAGGAAAAGGAAGTTTGGATTGCTTTGCTAATGGACAAATAGAACAAGGAACAGAAAATTTCGAACAAACTGAAATAGGAGTTCCATTGATATTCTGCATATTTGATAAAGGCATATGCCCCAACCTTACATGCCATAACTTGCTTTGAAAAACAGAAAGAGAAATACATGCCAAACTGGATTTATCATCCTTTAGGGAATCTAAACTAGAGCTAGACTTAAAGCAGGAATTGATAGAATAAGAAGCAACTGGAGGCCTATTCTTGAAGATGTAGAGACCATTCTGGCTTTCACCAAGAAGCATTGGGCTCTTCATTGAAGGGCCCTGCATGAAACAATAAGAAGGTGTGAAGAATAATATATTAGAAAGTTGTCGACACAACTGGTGTACAGACAATAAATTGAAATGGAAACTAGGCACATACAACACATTATAAATGGTTAAATTTGAGAATAGTTGGACAGATCCTGAATGAGAAACCTTAACTGTTTGTGAATTAGGAAGCCTTACAAAAGTAATCTTAGGCAATGGTTTAAGAGCAAGAAAAAAATATTTATTGTAACTCATATGCTCAGTTGCACCTGAGTCTATTATCCACGTCTCGTTAGTGAACGTTTTACCATCAATAGTGGAATTTAGAGAGAAATGATTAGGGCTTAAAGGAATACCAGCACAATTGGCAGAAGCTAGGACATCAGAATTGTTGGCTTGATCCTTAGTTTTCACCTGTTGAAGCATTTGCATGACCTGTGCCAATTGCACTTGTGTGAGGATTTTTCATGCTCCTATGATTCTGCGCTAGTCAGGAAAGAATCTCCAGAAAATTCATTAGAAATCACAGCATTACTCTTAACAGAATTATGAAAAAATTTTGACTTAGTAAATGTAAAATCAGCTGGAAATCCATGTATCTTATAACATTTTTCAATGCTATGTCCTGTTTTCTTGCAATATCTGCAAACAAGATTAGACTTCTTGTTATCATAAGTCCCTTTTTGTCCCTTGAAATCAGTAGAAAATGACCGCAGACCATTGTTAGCAATGAATAAAGAAGATTCACTAGGAAACTTTGGTGTATTCTAGACCTCCCTTTGCTTCTCCTCTTGCATCAACAATGCATAAGCATTTGGGATAGAAGGGAGTGGTGAAATCATGAGAATATTACCTCTAGGTGCACAATAAGAGTTATTAAGTCCCATTAAAAATCGAACACAGCGTTCATCGTGCTTGGACTTAATGTTCTTTTCCTTTGCTCCGCAAGAACAAGAACAATTACATCGAATGATGAAATCCAAAGCATCCAATTCATCCAAAAGACGTTTCATCTTTGTGTAATAAGTCGCAATATCAGAGGAGCCTTGAACAAGGTCACTTAGTTCCTTTTGAAGCTGGAAAAGCTTAGCACCTGAACTTTGTCCAAACCTGGCTTCTAATTCTGCCCACAAATCTTTAGCGGTGGAAGAGTGTAGAACACTTTCAGAAATTTCTCTAGAAAGAGAGTTCAAAAGCCAGGAAATTACCATGTTGTTTGCTCTCGACCAGGCATTGTGCAGGTCTGTACCAACAGCAGGTTCATGAGTTGATACCCGACTTGTTTTTCGCAGTCAAGGCTATGAGCATGCCTCTCTTCCATCCCCCAAAACTTTTGCCATCAAAAGCCGTATTAACTAATAACATACCAGGAGAATTGGAAGGAGAAATAAAAAAAAGGACGAGAAGAGTTTATGAGCAGAGTGGCCGCATTAGTTCCAGCAAGAATGGGAACTTGCGTCTCAGAAGATGTGGGGACATGATCTCCCATTGTAACAAATTATAGAGCAGGAAGAAAAATGAAAATAGGAGGAAAGATTTAAAACTTGACTTCTGATACCATGAAAGATTGCAAAAATATATAAAAGAGATGTGCTGAATGTTTCATATATTTATCCCTCTGTTTAACACATGTATATATAGTAAAACTTGAACTAATAAACTACCCAACTATCCTATATATTAGCAACCTTAAACAACATACTAGTCCTATATACTAGCTACCTTAAACAGCATATCTGTAGTTACACGAAGTAAAAGTGGAAAAAACCACAAACTACCCAACTATCTCCTAATTGTTAGTTACCTTAAATAACAAACTACTATTTATATGGAAGTAGAAATAAAAATAAGGAATCTGTAATTTCCAGATGGAAAAACAAAACTAAAACTTAAAAAAAAAAAAAAAAACTGGTGTGATTCTACTATGTTAGTAAACTTTGTGTCGTCTAAAAACATAGTCCCTTTTAACCTTTTTCATTCTTCTTTGTCACAAAATCATCATCCTCGAGCTTCTTCATCGATGAGTCTTTAATAAATCCAACAATAGTCAATGAAGAAGGAAGACAAAAATATATGTTCATGCTATATTAACCTTAGTGTTCCAAAATTAGGAAGAAATTCATTCGTTTGAGGTTAAAAGAATAAAAAAGGAAAAACAAAGAAGAAATATTTTACCCCAGTCATGTGCCTTTTTTCGTATTTGTTTATTATTTTTGTCTCTCCCACAACTGATCTATTTATTTTATTAGAAAAAATAATCTACAATGTGTGTATTTGTCATTGTTCACTCATTATGTGAACACTAATTATTAACTTCTATCTCAAATGAAAATACAAAAGAAATTAATTAAATAAAAAAAACAAGAAAAAGAAATGAAAATTTTTGTGCACTATATCTAGAAGTTTTCTGTGTGAAACAAAGTTCATAGATAATTGCACATTTCTTTGTTCTCTTCTTTTCTTCTTTAATAGAAACACAATACCTAAATTTCAATACTAAGAACTTTGGTGAAACATATCAATGGATTGGGAATGAATCATGTATGAAAACTGTAAATGATCTCAAATTATCACAGAAAAGAGATCACAAAAAATTAATAAGGAGTGAATGGTTGTGATTTATGACCGAAGAAACATTAAGGTAGAAATTGTTGAGACTATTTGTAGGAAATTAGTATTTTTTTAATAAATAAAATATGTAGGTTAATTAAAAGGCTATTAAGTTTCTAAAATGATATAAATAATATTGAAGTATGTGTGTGATGAAATCGTAAGAGGATAATATAATTGTAAATCAATGAATGATTTGTTATAATTTGTTCACCAACTCTTTCTTATGTGGTACCTCCAATTTCATTGAATTTTGAACTTAATCAACTGTTGCAACTAACACTTGGATATTTTAAGAAGTAGAAGAGTAGAAAACCTTAAAAAATCGTAGTTTAAAAGTGAGAGGAAACCCCTCTTTTTATAGCTAACAAATAGTACTATGAATAGGTACTTATTGTGCCTTATTAGAAAAGTCACAACCCTTCAAAAAAAGTCACTGCTCATCAAAAAAGTCATAACCCTTTGAAATAGTCACAACTCATCGGATAAGGCACAACTCTTTTGTAAAGTCACAACCCTTTGAAAAAGTAACAACTCATGGGAAAAGTCACAATCTTTAAGTGTAAAAATGGTATCTACTTTTAATAAAATATAATATAATTAAAATAAATTGAGTATTTTTAATTGAGGGTATTATAGTAATTCAACATTCATGTTTGGGAGTTCATGCTTTTAAGGTAGTATAGATATAGATAGATTTAGAATAATTTTAAATGTGATCTAATATGTATTATATATATTTAGAATAATTTTAAATGTGATCTAGTATTTATTATATATATAGAACAATTTTAAATGTGATATAATATCTATTATATATATTTAGAATAATTTTATAATTCAAAGTTCAAGATGAATGTTTGAAATGTTTTCCACTTTTGCCTTTTCCTTGAATGAAGTTTTGTATTTTCTAAGAGATAAATTGCACAATTTGCAAAGCTAAATTTATGATTTCACAAAGGGTAATAGTGAAAAATATGGGAGATCAAGAGTCAAATCTCTTCTCGTCTAAGCCTCGATGAGCAGATAATATCAAAGTAATCAAAATAATATTTTGCATCGAAAATAATAAAGTGACAAAGTCATGTGAATTCGCATCTGGCTCGTTTGCGATCATAGATACACGATTAATGGATAGAAGAACTGAGTTTCATCAGCAGACATTCTGATATGAATGCTCCTCTAAGGACTTACTCTAGAAGAAAATATAGGCGAGCAGCATGTGGAGATAATCTATCTTAGTTTATCTGTCTTACTTTCTTTGTATTAAGTAGGATAAAATATATAAGCAGTAATTATCTATAGTAGTTATAAAGTAGAAGTTATTACCAGCAGGCAGCAACAGTTATGTCCAGCAGTAATTGTTTCTATCTATCTGTTAAGAGTTATTTATATTTACTATAAATATTTGTATTTTAGGAGAATTCTAAAAAGGAAAAATATTATTATGTCTTTATATCTGGAGATTTGTCCACTCCATACGAACATTGTTATTGGTTAATGCAGTGTTTAAGATTCTTGCACTTTATTTAACCAGTAAAGTTTCATTTTCATATCAGTTTCTATCATTTTGGTATCATAGTAGAATGATCCAATATGGTTAATACCAGATCTTCTACTTCGCAATCACAAGAAGACGTTCCCAATGTTGAAACCCTTGCGCAACAACTATCTTCTATTGCATCAAAATTAAACACAATTGATTCATTGGCAGCAGATGTTGCTTCACTGAAAGTCCAGACTAGTCACATCCAACAAGAGGAAACCAGTTATCAAACTCGTAACAGAGGAAAAAGTGCAAATGTTTAGCAAGAAGAGGAAGAAGACACCGATAATACAGGGTGGCCAAGAAATCCTCTCCGGAGGCCATACACGAAGATGGACTTTCCCAGATTTAAAGGAGGAGACCCTAGGGGTTGGATTTTGAAGGCAGAAAAATATTTCTACTACTATCAAACTCCAGATGAACACAAAACTGACATTGTTGCTATGTATGTGGAAGGTGATGCGCTTGATCTCTTCTCTTGGATCAATAGTGAACGAACTTTGCTCTATTGGGAAGAACTTGTTAAAGCATTGCAGGAAAATTATGGGCCTGCAGAGTTTCAAAATCCGGACGAGCATCTGTGTAGCATCCGCCAAACTGGTTCAATACAGGAGTACCATCAAGAATTTGCAAAACTTTCATCTAGAATCACAGACTGGCCAGATCACTGTCTCTTAGGGGTTTTCATGAATGGGCTTAAAGAAGAACTCAAATCAGATGTGAGAATTCATAAGCCTAGAACTGTTTATAAAGCCATGAGTCTTGCAATGGAATTTGAGCAAAAAGTTAGTTCTAATCGTGGGCATAAGTCTCAATGGTCAAATCTGTCACGATCCAACACAATCCAATCTAATACGAATGCTCCATTAAGGACTTACTCTAGAAGAAAATATAAGCGAGTAGCATGTGGAGATAATCTATCTTAGTTTGTCTGTCTTATTTTCTTTGTATTAAGTAGGATAAAATAGATAAGCAGTAATTATCTATAGTAGTTATAAAAGTAGAAGTTATTACCAGCAGTCAACAGCAGTTATTTTCAGCAGTAATTGTTTCTATCTATCTGTTAGGAGTTATTTATTTTTACTATAAATATTTGTATTTTAGGAGAATTCTAAAAAGAAAAGATATTATTATGTCTTTATATCTGGAGATTTGTCCACTCCATACGGATATTGTTATTGGTTAATGTAGTGTTTAAGATTCTTGCACTTTATTTAACCAGTAAAGTTTCATTTTCATATCAGTTTCTATAACATTCCCTTGAGAAGTTTATCTTGAAGTCGAAGACTTCCCTATTGGAGATACCACATTTATTTTACACTAAAAACTTGTCATGTGGATTTGTAAGTTATAAAAACAGTCTTTCTATCTCCACGAGGTAAGAGTAAGTCTGAGTAATTTAGTCTTCAATGATGCTACATACATGGAAGAATGTTATATACACACACTCACACGAAATTGGTGAAAGGTGTAACAGACCACATCAACTTATTACAAAATCAAAATCTATTTCCAATAAAAACTTAATAATTCAAACAAATGCTTACAAGAACTACAAGCTATACAAGAAAATATGATGTATGAATTCATATATATTTTAAACTAAGCAGAACTCTTACAGGATATTGTTAGGGGATTAACAATGTTTTCTTCATAGATTTCTGCAGTATTGCATTCTTTAACAATAGCAGTGTGCTTGAATTTTTTAGTTGAACCATCAAATATCATGATTTTTTTGGGAATCAAGTGTAAAATGTCACCCTTATCTGAGTGGTGAAGGTATATAGAAAATATGAAAATTGGTGAATCAAACCCATACAACACAACATATTGAGGATATTCTATGGTGAACCATTTCATCCATGATACATTAACTCTGCAATCTTTCAAAATCAAGATATCAGAAGTAGTACCTGGATTACAAGTATAGAGCACAGAAAGGCCACTTTCCACAACTCCCAGTTTGATATTAAAAACTTCTTCTCCACAAATGGGAAGCTCCAAGCTTCCCATGTCTCGTCTGCTACATCAAAATAAATGATGTTGCACACATTGTAATCATGAATACCCGTGGATGCAGCCCAATACATCTTCCCATTGATAAATTTACCCGAATAATTTAATAGAAAGATTCCCTGAAGCTGGTCATGGAGTGTTGTCCAAGAATCAGTTCTCGAACTGTAAATATTGACAACAACCCTCGTGTTGGAAAACTCACCATTGTAAGAATTACCACAATGATCAATAAATAGGGCTTTATAATCGTTACGTGAGTCATCTTATCCAAAACCATATTTGGTATAGCGAGAGGTACCCCTCGATGACTTAAGCAATTTCTTAGACTTCCTAATGGTGGAGTTCCATATATATGTATCCCTTCTATGATTGAAAAGACAAATCAGCCCATTGACAGAACCCACAAAGAAAGGTGGTGAACAGGGAGGATCCATGTGAAATAGCTCGTGAGTGAGTTGTTGTTTGCTAAACAGAGGAGGGAGTGAACAAAATCTTATATTTTCAAATATGCCTGAACTCTATGATGTTATTTTAATTTGAGATGGGTATTCACAAATTCGGGGCTAGATATGAGTTGATGCCATGATTTCGACACACACATACATTTCAAGAGAAACTTTGTGGGCAGCCTTAAGAGAATATCTGTTATGATTTCATTTGGGAGTATCGAATCATGATTTTTAGTGAAAATGAAATGATACCATGAGAGAAGGAATTTGAATAGAATGGTCTGATGAATCCAATCCCGAAAAGCAAGAAACGGAAACATGGTAGAATATTTTTCTCTGAAGTGAGGAAGTAGCAGAGCAGTGAAGTAGGATTTGAGTCTAAAATTGTGTTATCTTAAAATGACTTTGTCTGGCTCATATATTTATATTCCTTCAACAAAATAAGATAAGGAGGAATTTAAAGAGATTCAATATGATCCAATATCTATTATGTATAAATTTAGAATAATTTAAATCATGTAGAAATAGTATTAGTATTTTTCTATTAAACGGGTTCATCCCTCTTTGGGTCCGCCCTTGATCCGCGTATATTTAGATGTGTAATGGATAATTTCATAAATAACTTTAATATATTTCTATATCTTATCTCTTGTTAATTTGAATGTATGAAATAGAGGGAGAATATTAATTGTTTTTCCTTAAAAATCATAAATAATAAAGGAGATTTTATTAATTTACTATTTATGCATCAATCCAAATTGACATAATACATAAATATGTCATTTAACTTGGCCACCAAATATGGGGCTTCCTACTTCTAGAATAAATATGATTTTCTGTTAAATATTTTAATAATTTTTTTTTTTTTTTAAATAAATTGTTTTTGGCGTTTGTACATAAACATAAATCCTAATTTGTATAGAAGTAGATATTTGTAGTACAATGGGATTGAGAAGTATTGCCTAAATTCTTTATTTACCAAAAAATAAACTTCCAAATATCAATAATTAGATCTGGAGCATTTCCATAATTGCTAAGTTTAATTGATACATCTAATAATACTCTTTCACCCTGAAATGAAAAGCAGGGAACAATCCACAAGTCGGAATCAGTGGTATGAATCTGTGATATAAATTTGCTTCAAATATCTAATTATACAAAATAGCTATTAGCTTCAATCCATGTATTCAGTGTTCAGCATTAGCTTCCACTTCCTGAAATACAATAGTACAAAACAAGTTAAACGTTGCATCTCTCAGTAGTAAAAGAAAATCAAATTAAACGGTAATAATTTAATTACATATAGGGTGAATTAGAAGTTCAGCAGTAGTACTTTAATGCTTTACATTCAACTCACCAAAAATGAGTCCACATGTATATTGTTAAAGATTTATTGCTTTAGAACATAAACACTATAATAGAGGATTACGCGCAATGCACGTGTCCAGAAACTAGTATAATATAAGGAGAAATACTTATTCAATGTCTCGTCCAATATTTGACAGAAAAAGAAGTGCAAAAAGAGCATACCAGCTAAACTAAGCAGAATTCTTGCCGGATAACAATGCTTTCTATGTAGGTTTCTACAGGATTGCATCCCTCAACATCAACAGCGTGCTCTAGTATTTTAGTTAATTACTTTCAATTATATATATTTTATTAGTTCAATTGGATCTTCATCTCTATTTTACTGTTTAATTTAATTACTAACTCTCCCCGTGCATATTTATTTATCGACTCCTAACAAATCATTTACTATATTACTCCTAGACTATTGATAATGTTATCTATGGAACACAATAGTGATGATTCTGAAATTGAGAGCTATAGAGTTGAGTAAGAAAGCAGCGAGACATGGACAATGTGGCTGGTTATACCATATGCTATTCATCAGAGAAATCAATGTACACAGTTCTATAATCAATTAAGCTATTTTAACCGATCCCAATAGCTGAAATTAGCTAATAAATAGATTTCTTAACTCTTCCATATTTGGTTTTCCCTTTATGAATTTCCCAACTATGGTAAGTTTACTGTAAGATTAAAGAAAGTAATCTTGGCATTAAAGAAGACAGCCAGTTCCCATGTTGAATATCAATAGTATTAGAAGCTGTTGTAGATCAATAATTAGATCTGGAGCATTTTCATAGTTACGAAGTTTATTAGAACAAGTCATGATTCGAGACTAGCCCTAGTCGTAACACACGATGCGCTTAGAGTCATAAGTGACCCAAACTTTTAGATGAGATGGTCACACCTCAACAAAATGATGTAAAATCTTCCTGAGTAGAACACTAGGTTGCTAATGGAAACCACCCCCGAAACCAGGGTTCAAATCCAGCTAAAGCCCTTTCGAGGTAAACCTTTCCACCGTATATTCTTTGCTTTCCCGAATACCTTCAGATCTCCACTGGCATGAAATTGCATATGTGAGCCAAAGGGAATAAGCGTGTCAGATCCTATACAATCCATATGTACAAAATGGGGAAGTGATCCCTTTTTGTTTGACTCATATTCACATGTTCGTGTTCAGTCATCTGGCAGTGATTATGACATACTCTCAGAAAATTTTGGAGGTCAGTTGTTTTTTGCTGGAGAGGCTACGATTCGACAATATGCAGCCACCATGATGGAGCCTATTTGAGTGGCTTAAGTGGCTTAAGAGAAGTTTCTCACATTTCCCAATCCATGAAAGCGAGGCAAAACAATCCAAAGAAAATTGTATGTTGTCCACAAAAAATTGTTAACAGGGTTGACACTATAAACGCATCGACGGAATGAGAACTTCTTACTTTCATTCTGATATTAGTCTCCACAGTATATATATCTTTGCAGAATTTTTTTGTACAAATTTGTGGTCATCCAATGATCTCTATTGCTTGTAACAAGGGAAGCTATTGCTCTCTGCTCCAGTGCTTCCCATTAATGAAGTTACATGGCCTGAAATTTCTCTGAGGTACATGCTAATTAGCATTGTTACGTTATCCATGGAATTTAACCTTGATTCTGCAAAAATTGCTTGCAAAGAAAGAGGTAGCTGAATGTTTCATTGATTACAAACTGATTGTGGCCTGTGGGCCAATTTGTGGCTCGCTTAATATAACTTAAGTGTACGTGTTTTACATTGCCTATCACATTAATTAATAGTAGTAATATATATATATATATATATTTAAAGAACAAATTGTTACCAAACACAATATTAATCTAATATATGAATAATTTACTTCTTAACCAACCACAAAATGACCCCTTAGTATAATAAATAAGCTTTATTTGAGATATTTATTTTGGATGTGCCGCCTTTTCATATTTTGAATTCTTTATTACATATGGGAACACTCTTAAAGAGACCTCTCAAAGTTATTTTCTAAAGACTCTCCTCTTTTACATTGCCTCTAGAGCTTGAATAGATCCACCTGAATGGGCAAGGAAAATATCGGTGCACTCCATTAGTAAGGAATAAATTTAGAAGGAAAATGCATCATGACCAACCAAGGTGAATAGTTCTAGCTCTGTGCCTAATATCATTATGAAACAATGTCAGTGTTGTAATGTTGTAATGATGATTTTGATGATTCACAAACCTATTGAAGGGACCTGGTACCTATGATGGACTTTTTTCAAAGTCAACAATCCAACTATATATAAAGGGCCATTTATTTTATTTAGACCTGATATGCATGTGCAAAGCACATACACTTAACTAGTTATATTAAGAGAACCACAAATTGACCCACCATCACATTGTAACCAATGAAAACTCTACCAATCTCTTTGTAAGCAATTTCTGCAGACATAAGGCTAAATTTCATGGATAACGTAACAATGCTAATTAGCATGTACCTCAGAGCAATTTCAGGCCATGTAACTTTATTAATGGGAAGAATATCAAGCCTAGTTTTCTTAAGAGTAGCTAAATTGTCAGGATCTTTGAGCACGGAGGAACTGCTGTATAATTTCTTACTCTAACCCCTTCACAAGAAATTTTTTACTTGGAATTGTTGTGAAATAATCTTGGAAAATTGAGAGGGGAACCTAAGTAAGAGAACTTGCACAATCAACCAACTCCACTCGATCAACTCTTGTTCATCCATTTTATATACATCATGTCATGAGTAGAGCAGAATATATAGGATTACACTCTCTTTTTTTCTTGTAAGCATCAATGCAAAAGACTGTGGGAAACCATATTTTCCCACCCAGATGATGGTGATCTCCCTTCCTCAACGCGTGAACTCCCCTTTACTATCCCCCTATACTTTCTGAGTGGAACACTAGGTTGCTAATGGAAACCACCTCGAAACCAGGGTTCAAATCCAGCTAAAGCCCTTTCGGAGTAAACTTTTCCACCGTGTATTCTTTGCTTCCCCGAACACCTTCAAATCTCCACTAGCATGAAATTGCATATATTAGCCAACGGGAATAAGCGTGCCTGATCCTATACAATCTATATGTGCAAAATGGGGAAGTGATCCCTTTTCGTTTGGCTCATATTCACATGTTTGTGTTCAGTCATCTGGCAGTGATTATGACATACTTACAGAAAATCTTGGAGGTCGGTTGTTTTTTTCGTGGATAGGCTACTATTCGACAACATGTAGCCACCATGCATGGAGACTATTTGAGTGGCTTAAGAAAAACTTCTCACATTTCCCAATTCATGAAAGCAATGTGAAACAATCCAAGGAAAACTGTATCAAAGAATGTTGGACCAAGCAATGATGTATTGGAAAAGTTGTTCAACGAGCCAGATCTAGCATCCGGGAAGTTCTTATTTGTATTTGATCCCCTCACTTGTGATTCTAAATCTTTAGGACTCATGATAGTTACTTTTGGAAAACCATGAATTTAATACATAAAAGGCAGAATATACCAAGAAGTTGTATAATTTCTTGCTCTAACCACTTCATTAGCAACCTAGTGTTCCACTCAGAAACATCATTTTGTTGAGGTGTGTGACCATCTCATTTCATTTTTTAATCGTTTTAAAGATTCATTAGCAACCTTCTTTTTAAAAAAAATGGTTGAGGCATATTATATGCCTCTTCTGTATTAAATTCATGGTTGGATTCTCCAAAAGTAACTTTCATGAGTCCTAAAGATTTAGAATCACTAGTGAGGGGATCAAATACAAATAAGAACTTCCCAAATGCTAGATCTAGCTTTTTGAACAACTCTTCCAATACATCATTGCTTGGTCCAACATTCTTTGATACAGTTTTCCTTGGATCGTTTTGCCTCGCTTTCATGGATTGGGAAATGCATGTGAGAAGCTTCTCTTAAACCACTCATATAGGCTCCAGGTGGCTGGATGTTGTCGAACTGTAGCCTCTCCAACAAAAAACAACCGACCTCTAAGATATTTTGCGAGTATATATGTCATAATCATTGCCAGATGACTGAACACAAACATGTGAATATGAGCCAAATGAAAAGGGATCACTTCGCCATTTTATACATATGGATTGTATAGGATCAGGAACGCTTATTCCCTTTGGCTCATATATGCAATTTCATGTCAGTGGAGATCTGAAGGTGTTCGGGGAAGCAAAGAAAACATGGTAGAAAGGTTTACTCCGAAAGGATTTTAGCTGGATTTGAATCTTGGTTTCGGGGGTGGCTTCCATTAGCATCCTAGTGTTCCACTCAGAAAGTATAGGGGATAGCATAGGGGAGTTCGCGCGTTGAGGAAGGGAGATCACCATCATCTGGGTGGGAAAATATGGTTTCCTAGACTCTTCTGCATTGATGCTTATAAGAAAAAAGGTGTAAACCTATTTTGCTCTACTCATGACATGATGTATATAAAATGGATGAACAAGTGTCGACCGAGTGGAGTTGGTTGATTGTCCAGGTTCTCTTACTTAGGTGCCCGTCTCAATTTTCCAAGATTATTTCACAACAATTCCAAGTAAAAAAATTATTGTGAAGGGTTAGAGCAAGAATTTATACAACAGCTTCCTGCGTGCTCAAGAAGTCGATTTATACATAGAATGTTCGAGAAAAAGTAAGAAAAATTATTTTTAACTGCACATGTGTAGTACATATATAATAATGTAAAACTTTGTATAAACTTGTATATTGAATGTGTAACAACACAAAAGAGAAGAAAAATAAATAAAGACGCAAGACCAAAACTATCATGACATTAACTACTTGCACCACATTTTGTATGATAGAGGGAGACTAAACTTCCTTTCCGAAACTAAAGAATTGAATTACATGACATTTGATAACTGCACCAAATTCTTACTATAGAAGAAGGCTAGTTTTAGAGTGGATTCATTTTCTAAACTAAAGAAATGAATTACCTTCACCCATATCATTTCAGTTTGTATCTAAATACGAACAAACATTATAGGTTTGTCTAAAAGGGAAGTACTGCTAGTCTTTTACTACTACTACACTGTAAAAAAAGGAAACAACATATAAAAAACCTGTAGCATATCAAGGCTAGTTGTCTTAAGAGTAGCTAAATTGTCCGGATTTTTTTTCCAGCATTGCCTGGATATGTAGATCCAAATATTGGTGCAGGAAAAAAGATTCTGACACTTTAGCTACTCTTAAGAAAACTAGCCTTACGTGAGCATTAAGGCCATGTAACTTCATTAATGGGTAGCATATCAAGTCTAGTTTTCTTAAGAGTAGACTTGATATGCTTCCAAAGTAGATACTGAAGTTACATGGTCTGAAATTGCTCTGACGTCCATGTTAATTAGCATTGTTACGTTATTCATGAAATTTAACCTTGAGACTGCCGAAATTACTTGCAAAGAAAGCGGTAGTGTTTCATTGATTACAATGTGATGGTGGGCCAATTTGTGGCTCTCTTAATATAACTAGTTAAATGTACGTATTTTGTACTTGTATATATTATTATTAAATTTCTACATACTAAAAAGTTGAGTTATAAAATAGAAAATGTTGAAATTAACAATAGTAGTTTTACCATTTATATTTTATTCAGTAAATAAAAAAAAATACTATGAAAAAGAACATTAAATAGATGATATACTCGAGTATTTTTTGTTATCATTCATTGTAGTTTCTCATTCTCTTTTCTTCTCGTGTTGAATTGTGCAACTTTCTTCCTGTGATAACATCAATCTTTGTAAATTGGTTCTTAAAAAGTAAATTCAAATTTTAATTCTGAAAGTGTTTTTACATAATAGTGGAGAATGACTCTTCATATTCAACTTTTAATTTTAAAAAATTATGGGTATGAGTAATAATTAACATTCAATAATTAGGCGGAAGAATGTATCACATTCTCATAAATAATATCTCTAAGGCAAAAGTAGACATTCTAATTTGGACAATTACTACTACTGGAGTTTCACAATTTTTCAATCAATTAAAATTTTACATCAACAATAAATAGTTTCTCATCATAGTATATTTATACTAAAGTACAACACTCTATCGAGAGCCAAATAAGCATACAAATTAACTGATTAATCTTTAATTATGAACTTCATCAATAATTAACAATATAGTAGAACATGAATTGTATATCACTAATTTCTTCATGTAGGACACAAGATATTCTAATAGAAAAACAAAATCATAAAAAAACATATCAAATATATATAAAAAAGATATATAAAATACTTAGGTTGGACAAAGAGGACCGGATAAAAACAAAAGGAAATTACTGCACAAACAAAATGATGAGCAAGATTAATATTTTGCATGATAATATCTCATCCTCCACTTATCATTTACATGAAAGACCATGCTAGGCTTTTTATAGCAGTAACTAGGATGAACTTTGTGTAAATAAAATTAATTTGCATTAAATTAGTTCAATGATTTTAGTCCATATCAAATTTATTTAATGGAAAACTCTTTAAATACTCTTGATTTTTATGGCAAAAGAGAAATTGATTATTAATGTGAATTTGATTCATGTACCGATTTAAATGAGTCATTTACTAAATTGTTCAACACAAATCCTTTAAAATCTTGATTTTAAATTGCAATGGAAAAATGTTGATTAACGTAAACATCTTGGTTTTCTTCTACAATCTTGCATTAACACGGGAAACGACTTTTATTGCATTAACACGAGAAACGACCTTTCATTGTAGTAATTAATACATATATTGGACCTTAAGCTTGGTTTCAAATTTTAACTTTGACCTCCAACTTTCAAAGTGCACAAATAGACACTTTAACTATCCAACCTTTTAATAAATAAACACGCGTGTCTTACCTGGCAAAACGCGTGATGTGCACGCATTTTGCGCGAGTGAGAAGTAATTTTTGAGGCACACAACAGTGAAAAAAATACTGAAATGACAACTTTACCCTTAATTAATTTTATTTTTTTTAGTTCTAAAATGGACGTGTAAAGTGTTTAATTAGTTGGCAGCCATTGAGTGGCTCGCTAATACACGTGATAGCGTTTGCATTTCACGCTCTTGGCTCCAAAAATCGCGTGTTTATTTATTAAAAGATTGGATAGTTAAAGTGCTTGTTTGTGCACTATGAAAGTTGAAGGTCAAAGTTAAAATTTGAAGTCAAGTTTAAGGTCAAATATATGTATTATGCCATTACTATTTGAGTCTCACATTTTTTTTAATTTGATATATATAATAAATTAAGAAGACAACTTCTTGAAGGATATGTAATTCAATATTTGTTACATTTGAGGATATTACAAATGAAGATGCTTAATAATGCAAGAATATAAAATCATATCATATATATATTACTAAAAGTGAAAAGAATCTAAGTCAAAAATTGAATTACGAAAATATCCCTACCTATTAATTTATTTTCTTAGAATCATTTTAAAAAATATTTTTCCATTTAAAATCAACTTCATAACTACACCTCTTCATTTTCCTAACTTATCATCATATTATCATAAATAAATAATAAATAATAAACAAATTATCAAAAGTGAAAAACTCCAAAATTTAAAGTTGGATTGTCAATTTACCCTTATACTAAATAAAAAAGTTATAAACTATTTTATTAATTAAATATTAAATAATAATCATAAATTAACTTCACATAAAAAAAGAGAGAAGTAAAAATTCTATTAAATTAGTAAATAGTAAGTATATATATAAGTGGAACCAAAATATTTTAAAAATTGAATTATCAAAATGTCCATAAAATATTGAATGACATTAATATCCTTCAATCAAATATTATTCTTACAATAATATTGTACAAGATTCAATGCATTAGGCTATTGAATATATATACACGAAAATACCAATTAATATTTTGCAATTTATTTAACAATATATATATATAAAAAAAAGTAAGTCTATCTTCTAATCAATATAAATAATAATATAATAAATGAATGAACTAGATAAATCAAAAGACATGGAGTTATGTGTATTCAATTTCTGTAAACGTTTTATCTTTCGATTCCTAATGCAAAAATTAAAAAATCTCTTTGTATTAATAAACATATGGAAAATTGGAAAAGTTGTTTGGTATATTCAATATGGAGTAAATTATTTTGATCAATTCAATACAATACATTTATTTCCTAAATGCTATATGTTGTGTGTATATAGTGAAAAATTACAAGACAACTATCTCAATTCATCAAATTATTAGATTATCAATCCTACTTTATGTAGGTGACATTTTCTCATATTTATTTTGTGTTTGTGTCTCTCTTTTCTACTTCTGTTTATGTTCTCTGTTTTTTCTATTCACATTATAAGTTATTGTCTTTAATTCGACTTATTTATGATTAGTTGAAAGTTCATCTTACTTGGGTAGGTAAACGTGTGTATCATAGTTATAATTTCACCTCTTGCAACATAAAAATTCGTCATACAAATATCAAATCAAGTAAGATTACTTATTTAAAAAAATAATAACTTGTTGGAGTATCATGACACTATATATTCTTGTTTGTATAAATTTTGGTTAGGAATCAATTTACATAATTTAATTAATTTTTTTTTTTGTTAAATACACAGATGATATAACTAATAATTTTGAATTAGGCAAAGGGTACACGTACCTATATTAATTATGATTTATATACATCGATTAGATATTTTAGCAATTATCATTTTTATCACTAATAATAACTTCTTCTTTTTTGTAGGTGTACACCACAAAATTGACAATGATCCACTAGCTATCATAAGAATAATAAATGTTGATCGAATTTATGTGCAATTTTAACAAAACACAATTCACATTCGATAACAACTTCTTGACATATATATGATTATAAAAAGGTGGAGGCTACATCTTCTTAGAAAAAAGGCAAAAATTAACATGAAATATTTTGAACCAATAAAAGACACATAAATTATGTGTTGTGACATATTAAAAAAAACTTTTATCAAGTTGAATACTTGATATATTTTAAAAAATTACGTAATTAAAATTGTTTGAATAGTACTTTTGAAATTCATTTGATAGCAATATTTCAGCATGATGTACCTTCTACTGATAATAATCTTGATTGAATAGGCTCACAATTCATTGGTTTGAGCTTGTATATTTTCTCTTCAATTACTATGCAACTTATCACACAATGATCATCTACTAGCCATCTTAAGGAAGACATAGATTGATCAAATTTCCATATAACAGTTTGTTCACCAACTCTTTCTTGTGTGGTACCTCCAATTTCTTTGAATTTTGAACTTAATCAACGGTTGCAAATAACACTTGAGGATATTTTATGAAGAAGAATAGTAGAAAACCTTTAAAAAAATCGTAGTTTAAAAGTGAGAGGAAACCTCCTTATTTATAGCTAAAAAATAGCAGTATGATAGGTACTGATTGTGCCTTATCAGAAAAGTCACAACCCTCGAAAAAGTCACTGCTCATCGGAAAAGTCATAACCCTTTGAAAATGTCACAACTCATCGGGTTAGACACAACCCTTTGGTGAAGTCACAACCCTCTAAAAAAGTCACAATTCTTTGAAAAGTAGCAATTCATCGAAAAAGTCACAATCCTTTAGTGTGAAAAGGTATCTACTTTTAATAAAACATAATTAAATTAAATAAATAAAATAAATTGAGTATTTTAATTGGGATATTATAGTAATTTAACATTTATGTTTGTGAGTATAGATTAAGGTAGTATAGATAGATAGATAAATAGATAGATATATATAGATGCATGTTATTTATTTGGGAGAATTAAAGATCGATTATTATAAAAAAAAAATTACATAATTCGTTAGCTCTCTAGATCATATTTTTAAAATTTTGTTGGCATATTAATCTTTTGACTAAGTTGTGAAAAACAAAGATGGAAAAGCTATATATTCTATTTTTTGTTCTTATTTTTACCTCTCCTTCCATGATAATATAGTTGTTGCATCCTTCTTTTCCAGATTAGTTCTTCCATAGATTTACTCCTCAATAATTGCAAGCTCATTCGCGAACTCTCCTATATAGCTCCGGTACGTTTAAGTATGTAAGAGAACGTAAAAAGTGTGTTCGCGATGAGGTGGATAAAATGGATACATCATGATATATCATATATATAGTGTTTGTACTGACTATTGTCAGCTCATTATCCAGCTTGGAAGACCAAATCTCAAGTGATATCTTGAGAAATTCATCACATGATAGTGAAAGTAACATGACTGACTAGGATGAAACTGAAATTTTAAAGGCTCTAGATCAACAGATTCCCAATCCTGATGTAGCTGATATTTTAATAAATGCTAGTGCCATTGTTTTACGTGAGTCGTGTCTTAGTCCTGGAAGAGATATTAGAAGGCCGTCTAGTGGACATCATGAATGTTGTGGAAGTGGCATTGGGGATAGAGACAAATGGAATAAGACACCTATGCCTAGGAGGTCTAGGTGTCTTAATCCATTTATTTCCATAACCAGTGCTACTTCCGCGAAATTCATGATGTCGACTTGATTACCTATCAATACCTCTTCAGGACTAGGCATGGCTCACATGAAATACTGGTGTTAGCATTTATCAAAAACATCACCTATATTAGGAGAAACAAGTTGTTGATCGATTTGAAATTTTTGAAATTTCAGATTCACCCTCATCAGTCGTGTCACTCACTATCATGTGATGAATTTCGCAAAATATCCTGAGCTTCCAAAGAAGCACCAGTCTGGAAAAGAAGGATGCAAAAACTTCTTTTTTTAAGAATGAGAGAGGAAATATTTGATATTTGTGAGTGAAAATAAGCTTAACAAGAGTGGATATTTATAGTAGTTTAGAGAGATCAAGTGATCAACACATTTGAAGTTCTTCCAAATATGTTCAAAAAGTGATCAATTTCTCTTTTTTGTTTATCATAATCATGTACAATATTTATCCTTCTTATTTAGGCTCACTTTTAAAATTAAACCAAAGGATATGATAACTAGAGTTATAAATGTAGTTATTCCTATAATAATGTAATTAAGAAATGTACTATTATGAAACAAATCAAACATTTGTTAAAAAGATTGGGAGAAGTTTAAGTACACGTTTGGCTAGGTAATTTGAAGTCAAATTTAAATATCTAATACGTAGACAACTTCTTACTTTGCAGTTTGCAAGAAATTTTACTTAGACACTTAAATTACAATTTATTTCAATTAAGTATCTGAACGCATTATAAAGTATTTTTATAAGACACTTCTAATTCAAATTTAGAAAAAACTTTTGCACGTGATCTTAAATGATGATCATTATCACGTAAATAAGTTAACCGGTTAAAATATGTTATTTTCTTCAATTATACACATCTTCCACAACCGGAACATGTCTGACGTTATTCGACTTATTAAGTCTAGTTCATATAATTATGAGGTGCTATTTTGAAATAATTAGTTAATGTGTCTACGGAACGAACATTTTAGACCATGCGCCAAAAAAGTCTCAATACTAGATCCGAAAGTGAATGATAGGAATACTCTATAATATTCAAGTATATCAATTGATACAAACTGTAGTTTGAATGTCTAAATAAAATTTGTCGCTAAAGTTAAATGGCTATTAATGTATTAAGCCTTATAAAATGGTCTATTCATCAAAATTTAAAGTTTTTCCACATATGTTCTAGTGATTTCCCTTTTTTGTTTATCATAATCATGTACCGTTTTTATTCTTATTTAGGTTCACTTTTAAAGTTGGCACAGGATATAAAAAGTTGAGTTACAAATGTAGTTAGTCCTATAATGTAATTAGGAAATTTACTATTATGTATCAGATCAAACATTTTAATACATAGGAAACGTCTTAAACTTGCGAGCAAATTTTATTTATATTAGACACTTGAACGTAACTATAATTTATTTCAACTAAGCACCCGAACACATAACAAGATATTCTCAATTCAATAAAATTATTAGAGTATAATATAACACAACACAATATAATAAAATAAAATATATTTAAAAACGATACAAACAATCATCCAAACAAGGTGTATCTTACCATGAGTATAATAATGAAGGAATTCCTTAACATTATATATATATATACTAGGGACTGATTGTTGCAGCCTCAGTCGCCACTAAAAATCACTCATAACCTTTAGCGACAATAACTTGGGATTTTGTGGCGACTTTTATCTCCGAATTCAAGTTGGCAACGCTTAGGTGGAGGGATTAGTCCCATGTGGCTTGCCACGTCACTAAAAAATTGGGTAGTTAACTCTTGAGGGTATTTGTGGTCTCTTGGGATAACGGCGAAGGTATTTTTTATCCCAAAATGTAATGGAGGGTATAAGTGTTCTATTTCGGATAGTTCAAAGGTATTTTTGACCCTTTTCCGTTAAATATATCTATAAAGGTCACACAACTTACTATAGTATACTATATGCATGTAGGGAGTTGCTCTAGCAGATGATGAACCCTCTTATAATGATGCATATTATTAATTAATACTATATATTATCGTCTTTTACCCCAAAAAAAGGGCATAATTAGAAGAAGGCGGAGAAGGAGGAGCTAGGAGGAGAAGACAATTCAGACCGAAGCTTAAATATGTTGAACTATAATTATAACGGTAACAATTTTTAATAAACATTGGGTGTCTGCCGTACGTAAATGCTTGCTAATTGTACATATAAATATTTGAGAAATTGATATACATAATCGTCCATCAAAATAATAGTCAGCACATGTATATTTTTTTTGTATTTTATCATATAACATACACAAATAATGAATGTAATTATTTTTAGGTCATGTAACTTATCCTAAATAGTTTTGCCATCTTTTTTGAAAATGGCATAAAATTTGAATAAAAAGGTAAAATTATTTTTCAAGAAAAAAATGATATATCCCAATTTTTTATTATCTTCTCCAAAAAAAAAAACTACTATTTCATCCATGTTATTTAATTTTATACAATTATATTTGACATCACAGGAAGTTAAAATATTAATTCAATTTGTATATAATAGTACTAATGGGAAAATATTACTTAATATTTGAAAAAAAAATAGTTTGATAGGAAAATCACCATATGAAAAAAAGTTTAAAGTTAAATGTTTAATTTATTAATTTGAATTCTTGAATATTGTAATAGTATACACGAAAATTTATTATACACTTTATTTTGGAACTTATCAAATTGATGAAAGAAATACCATGTAATTTGGAACAAGCAATTAATAGATTGATTAGATTTGCTATACTTAATTTGGAGAACATTTATATATAATTTGTCCCAATTCTATTTGAGAAACAAATTATTTACTTTTAGTCTTGAAAAAATAATTAGAAGTCACTAAAATTTGACCCTTACCTTGGCATAATACATATATTGACCCCTAAACTTGGCTTCAAATTTTAACTTTGACCTCCAACTTTCATAATGCACAAATAGGCACTTTAACTATCCAAAACTTAAACAAAAAAACACTCGGATCCTACCTGGCAAAATGCGTGAAATACACTCAAATTAGGCGCGTCAGATGTAAAATTCAGGGGGTCAACAGTAAAAAAAAGCATTGAAAGGACAATTAAACCCTTTTTATATTTTTTTCAACAATTTTCCCCTCTTTTTTGCATTATTTGTTGTTTACTGCAAAATGCAAGTGACATTTAATAAAAAAATTTGTTATTACGAAAAAAAATTATAATGAAGTTTTTTTTTTTGGCAAAAAGGAAAAAGGAACACGTGTAGTACTAAATTTTTTTTTTGAGATTCAATCAATTTTTTTTGTCTTTGAAATATTTCTAGCTGTTAATTACTGTAATTTATAGTACTTTCTAAGAAATTTTCAAATAATATATATTATTTCATTTGTCCGA
>JAJOOB010012399.1:0-44748 GCA_029582485.1 Solanum tarapatanum
ACATGATTTAGACCTCGAAAGAATAGAATGGTATGATTTAGAAATAAATTCAGATTAAAATGAACTACGAATATTTACGATATTGGACAGAATCTATGGAAGATATAAAATTATTAGAACAATTAATTGAAGAAAATTTATATATGTACCAAAGAACCCAAGATATGTTATATCTAGAATATATCATAAATAATATTAAAGAGATATCAAGATTAACACCCTTGAAAAATGAATATTATAATAAAATATGGCTAGTTAATACTTCACCTACCACACTACCACCTACCACACTACCAAAAATATGAATCCCTCACCTACCAATTCCGCACCCCCGAAAAATGGTACATGTATATTCATCTATATAACACGTATTACATATTGCTAATTTTGTCATTAGATTCCGGTTTGTGATTTTTTCTTTATTTTGTTCTTCTACTTCAATCGTCATACTACCAAATTCATTTCTTATAGCTACTTCGTCTTTATATAATATTTCCATAGTTGTAGTAGCTAATTCACCATTAAATTTTTTATTACTCCTTAAAGTTTTTAAAATTTCATCTGATAAATTTTGTAGCCATAATTTTACTGTTCCTATAAGTATTCTTTCTATATATCCTGTTGTTTCTGTCATTCCTATTTTGTTATCTATTAATTATTTTGATATATATCCTATCCATAATTGGATCATTTTATTTGTTTAATCTTTTATCCCATATAGTTTTTTCTTTATCATATTTTTCATAGTTTGTATTATAATATTTTAAATTTTTTGGGTTTTTTATTCCTGATGTACTAGGTTTTTCATCCGTGTCTACGTCTCCTGTATTTATTTCTAAATTCTTTGTATTATCTATGTTTGCTAAAAGTTTCGTATATGTTTCACTTGTTGCTGAATGTTGTCCATCTAGATCATTGTCGTTTATTTCATCATTTTTATTTCAGGTAGATTATCTTGGTTATTTTCTTCTTTTTTTAATTCATCTTCTAATTGCAATTTTTCTTTAAATTTAATTATCTCATTTGCTAATTTTGTTTTTTGTTGTTTTTCTTTTTGTTTATGTGCATACATTTCTTTTAATATTGCTAGCTCTTTTTCTAGTTCTATTATTTTAGTATTTTTTTACATCTTCTAATTGTTGTACTTTCTTTTTTTCTTGTTGTTTTATCTTTTCAATATCCGTTTTTCTACCTATTTCTTCATTTTCTTTTGTTATTCTTATCATAGTGGTTAAACTATCTTCTAGTTTTATCCTTTTTTTCTAACATTAAACTTAGATTGACACCTATTTTCTTATATCTTCTTCCAAGATTAGAATTTAATCAATTATTCCTTCCTATCATATTCATAATTGATTAAATTCATATTAGATTATTATGAAATAGATTATCTATTTATCATGTTCTCCTGTCACTACTAGCATTGTAGTTTAGCGGATACTTCCTTCTTATCAGCGCCTCAACTTTGTTTACTCCCCTAAACGGCTTTCCTCGCCTACCGGTTTTAACATTAGGATGACATAGTATATAAGTTTTCTCCCTGTTTCCAGTGTGCTAATAAACTATAAACAATTTCAAATGAGTAAAATCTGATAAATACATGTTCGGGGTTCGGAAAACCAACCTTTTATGCCGAAAAAATAAATTAAAATTCTAGAAGAAAAAGATATCCAACTCCGAACACTTAATCAATGATTAAGAAGTGGTAATAATGCAAAAATATGGGAAAATATAGTGCGGGTGTGGGTTTGGAAAGTTTAAAACTGAGAGAATGTGAAAGAGTTTGATCTTTTAAACTTTTGGCCTTCAAAACCGTCCTGTTCTCAACTTTTCAGCGACATTAGTTTTGCTCGCCTAACCAGTCAGCATGTCACTGACATGCCTAGTGGGCACTTACCTCGCTGAGTTTTACAGGACCTCTAATTATTGTGGGGTTCAACCGGCAGACAAAGTCGTGATCGTCGACCCGTTCGGTGACACGCTAACATGCTCCTGGTCTCACCGAGTTTTACAGACTCCAATTTCAAAATTGTTTGAGTCCAACGGTAGTCCAGGTCGGGCTCGTCAACTGGACTTTTGGCTTGCCAATCACCACTTTTAAAACACATTCCACAGTTTAACCTGCACAATCAACACACGATTATTTCAAAAACAAAAAGAAAGAAAATAAAACTTGGGTTGCCTCCTAAGCAGTGCCTTAGTTAACATCATGGCACGATACTAGTCCTCATTCATAATTCATTCTTGGGGTTCGTCATAATGTAACTAGGCAACCCCTCCTTGTTGTCTAGGGTATAATTGGGACAAAATCAAACCCATTTAGGTCTCCAACTATTTGATAAAGACATAGTGAGAAGTGACCGTCTGTCTAAGGCTCGATACACCGTCCTTCATCTTTTAAGATTTTATTGGACCCCTCAAACTTTTTGAGAATACGAGAAAGAATATCCTCTGACCGACCACCCTCAGAATCCTTTTGCTTTTGACGCTCGTATGGAGAAATGTACTTCTCCTTCTCCCATCCCTTTCCTTCTAAGTGGGGTTATGATCCCTCTACTCTCTATCATGATCTCTCCAACTTTCATCCCTGTTCCAACCTTTTTAACCATCCTGCCTTGGGTAGTTTGCATGATAAACACCTCCTTGGTTGGCGAGGAAATTCACCTCCTTATTGTACAACGCTTCAAACTTGACCTCTTTGGGGTTTACAAACCCGATACCCTTAACATTGACATTTCTAGCACCAACACCCATGACATTTTTGAACCAAATGGGTCCCTTAGGATGTGTATTGATTACCTCCATTTGAACAAGGTTACTATAAAAAATAAGTATCCTCTTCCTAGGATTGATGATTTGTTTGATCAACTCCTATGGGCTAACTATTTCTCCAAAATAGATCTTCGTTTGGGTTATAATCAACTAAGGGTAAGAGTAGTTGACATTCCCAAGATGGCGTTTAGGACCCGGTACGGTCACTACGAATTTGTGGTTATGTATTTTGGGTTAACAAATGCCCTAGCGACATTCGTGGACGTAATGAATAAGGTGTTTAGGCAATACCTTGATTCATTTGTGATAATTTTTATTGACGATATTTTGATCTATTCAAGAAGTGAGGGTGAACATATGGATAATTTGAGGATTGTATTGCAAGTCCTTAAAGACCATCAATTGTATGCAAAGTTTAGTAAGTGTGAGTTTTGGCTAAGGTCTGTTTCTTTCCTTGGTCATATTGTGTCGGGCATGGGTATTGAGGTATATACTAAGAAGATGGTTGCGGTCAAGGGTTGTCCTAGACCTCTAACTCCTACCTATATTAGAAGCTTTTTGGATTTTACTAGATACTATAGGAGGTTTATTGAGAGCTTTTCCTCCATTACTTCTCCGTTGACGGCTTAGACTCAAAAGAAAGCTAAGTTTGTGTGGTCGGAGCCTTGTGAGAAAAGCTTTCATGAATTGAAGGATAGACTTACATCCGCTCCGGTGTTGACCTTACCGGAGGGTACCGATGGGTTTGTGGTTTATTGTGACACTTCTCGAGTAGCTTTGGGATGTTTCCTTATGAAATATGGTAAAGTGATTGCCTATGCATCGAGGAAACTCAATGTACATGAAAAGTGTTATCCAACTCATGATCTAGAATTAGCGGCGTTGGTGTTTGCCTTGAAATTATGGAGGCACTACCTTTATGGGGTCCATGTAGATGTCTTCACCGACCACAAGAGTCTTCAATATGTATTTAGCCAAAAAGACTTGAATCTCCGACAAAGAAGGTGGTTAGAAGTTTTGAAGGATTATGACATGAGTGTCCTTTACCACTCCGCTAAAGCTAATGTACTGGCGGATGCCCTAAGTAGATTGTCCATCGGTAGTGCGGCTCATGTAGAAGATGAGAAAAAGGAATTGGTTCGTGATGCACATAGGTTGGCCCGGTTGCGTGTCCAACTAGTGGATTCCAACAAGGGTGTAGTTATGGTCCATCACAGTTCCAAATCGTCCTTTGTGGTTGATGTGAAGTTTAAACAACACATTGATCCCATATTAATGGAGTTGAAAGAATCGGTACTCAACAAGTCCGTTGAGGCTTTCTCCCAAAGGGGAGATGGGCTGCTTAGGTACCAAGGTAGATTATGTGTTCCGGATGTAGATGGCTTAAGAGAGCAAATTTTAGAAAAGGCTCATGGTTCGCGGTATTCTATTCATTCTGGAGCCACCAAGATGTATCGTGACCAACAGGAAGTCTATTAGTGGAATGGTATGAAGAAGGATATAGTGGGTTTTGTTGCCAAGTGTCCAAATTGCCAACAAGTTAAGGCCGAGCATCAAAGTCCGGGAGGTTTGTCCCTATATATAGATATTCCCACTTGGAAGTAGGAGGATGTGAATATGGACTTTGTTGTGTGTTTGCCTCGTACTCGAAGGTAACATGATTCCATTTGGGTCATTGTTGATAGGATGAAAAATCAGCCCACTTTATTCCCGTCAAGACTTCATTTTCAGCGGAAGACTATGCCAAGTTGTAAATTAATGAGATAGTGAAGATGCATGGAGCTCCCTTATCTATCATTTCAGATAGGGGTACTAAATTTACTTTACACTTTTGGAAGGAATTCCAAAAAGGGCTCGGTACCAATGTGAAACTTAGTACCGCTTGCCACCCTCAAATGGATGGTCAAGCAGAAAGCACCATTAAAACCTTAGAAGACATGTTGAGGGCATGTGTGATAGATTTTAAGGGTAGTTGGGATGAACATCTCCCAGTGATTGACTTTGTTTACAACAATAGTTATTACTCAAGCATTGCCATGGCTTCGTTTGAAGTACTCTATGGTAGGAGGTGTAGGTCTCCGGTTGGTTGGTTTGAAGTAGGTGAATTTTTTCTAATTGGTCCCGAACTAGTTTATGAGCCTATTGAAAAGGTTCGACTTATTACAGAGAGGTTGAAGACGGCCCAAAGTCGGTAAAAACCTTATGCAGATGTTAGAAAAAGGGAACTAGAATTTGGGATTGGTGATTGAATCAACTTAAAAATATCACCTATGAAAGGTGTTATGAGGTTTGGTAAGAAGGGGAAGCTTAGTCCCCGGTATGTGGGCCCATATCAAATCTTGAAGTGTATTGGGAAGGGTGCCTATAAATTAGACTTGCCAAGTGAGTTGCCTCCGGTTCATCCAGTATATCATCTTTCCATGCTTAAACAATGTATTAGTGATCTGGTATCCATCATTTAGATAGAGAGTTTGGGAGTTGATGAGAGTCTTACTTATGAAGAGGTTCCGATAGAGATCCTAGACCGGCAAGTAAAGAGGTTGAAGAACAAAGAAATAGCTTCCGTTAAGGTCTTATGGAGGAATCACTTAGTTGAGGGTGCTACATTGGAGGCCGAGGTCGATATGAAGTCCCACTATCCTCACATTTTCCTTCTACTCGTATCCCAACTTGAGGTGAGTAGTTTTCTTGAGTTGGTGTTTTGGAAGTCATATGTGCTATAAGTGTTCTCTATGATTTCCTTATTATATGCATGTTCTTGTGAAAAATCATATTTAGCTAAAAATGAGTTTTTATTATTTATATGCTCCTCATGTTGATTTGCATTTTTGGTATGATGATTGCTTATTTGACTTCATGATATGATTTGTTGAACATGTTTAGTTATGTTTATGATGAACTTGCTTAGTTGTGCTTTTGATGAAATGGCATACTGACTCCATATTGTTGTGTTGAGGTTACTTTGAGTTAGAGAAGGTAATTCGTCCCATGCTTATATTAAATGGTGAAATTTGCGCATAAGGGGTTGTGGATGTAGTTCCTATTTCCTTGTATTACATTGGTTATGTCTTGAGATGGAGTGGATGTTTCCTCTTATAAATTGTGCATTTTGTTATGTTGCATGCATGATGGGCTTCTAGTCTTGAGTCTTTAATTCCGTAAGGTGTCTAAATCATCATTCAAGGATGAATGTTCCTAAGGGGGAGATAATGTAACACCCCGGAAGAATGGTAGGTTAACCTAGAGCTAAATGTGAGGATTAGTGTAACTTTCCAGAGATGTTTAGACTAAACTAGAAATATCTAGGAAGAAGGTAAGGACCTAAACTACCTAAGAGAAATGAAGGAAAGCAATATATGCCTTTGGTCTATTCGGCAAAGGGCAGTAGCATCGCCTATAAGCTTTGGCGATTAGCCAAATGGGCTCTCCTCGCCTAGTGGGCAGCCTTCCCTAGACCTAGCTACTGTAACTTAAGGCGAGCTAGGTCGGGGCTCACCAACCCACTTGGCGAATCACCTAAGAGGCTGCCCTATCGCCCAAGTGAATGTCTCCTTTAAGGAGAATTCTGTTATATTAGGTGGGACAAGGGTCCATTAGGCATGTCGTCTAGTGCCCTTGGCAAGCCAAGGAATTCCAACGGGCGAGCTCAAGCGTGCCTTGGGTAGTTTTTAAAATTTAAGTATGGGTCTTTAAGTAATCCCTCCAAAACATGAACTAACACTATCATATTCTTTTCTTAACAAGTATATATACCTTCTTAAAGTCAAAATTCCTCCAATTTAGTTACTCCTAGAGACTAAAAGAGAAAACCCAAGAAAAACCATCTTTTCTCAATATTTCTCTTTCTAAACTAATGGAAGAAGAAAAGAGCCATTGAAGCTAGGGTTGTGGGTTCCAAAGGTGCTTCCCCAAATTTCTTGGAGTTTCTTAGACAAGGTATGTATGCTTTTAATCCTTGGGTATCTATCACCCAAGGAGCCCCTTCAAACTATGTTTTCAAGATTCCCAATTTCCCCAAACCTAAGGTTTTCAATCCATGACATGGGTCACCTTCCAAAACTATTTAAATTGTTTAATTGTGGTTTGTAATGGTTGATTATGATTATTTATTATTGGAATAATGGAGTATTGTTGGATTTTGATGAAAATCTCCCTTGGACCCATGATTTCCCCTTTCTTCCGAAATTGTGAACTAAGGTGTGACAAGATTGATCATGGAAGCTTGACAATTGATTATGTTTATGTTTATTAAGTTGTTGAATGATGAAATTCGCCTATCTACTGTTGTAATTTTAGAAGTTAGGGTTGATCTTGATTCCTAGCCTTGAAGGGCAATATGTAGTGTTTGTGTATGTTGATAAGGATTTCATATGAACTCATGATTCACTTAGGTAGTGATGATCCTATGATTATTGGGTAATTGTGGTATTGATGCAAGATCCTTCTTCCCTATACCCTTACACTTGATTAGGCATGAAGTATGTATGTATGTTTATGATAAGCTTGTTGTGATGATTGAAAGGGCTTTCTAATGAATACATTATGAATATGATGTGAAAGGTGCTTACTCACATGTTGATGATTCTAAGGTTGAAAGGACATCCTAACCTAATGAATCTATGAGCTATTATGATGTATGTTGGTTTGAGTTCCTAGTGCATTCTTTCATAAATATGAACTTAAGTAAAGACTTAATACAACTCTTAAAGGGAATTATGCTTAGCACCGAGGGGATATGAGTATGAGATGGGTTCCTTCACGCTAGTAGTTGGGTTCCAAATATGGTTATCTCATGAGATGGAAACCTCCACGTTAGTAGTTAGGGGTTTCTAGTAGAAATCTCCATATCCCATAATTATGTGCCCACATAGGTCTTTAGCTTGTGGATCCACCTAAATGCTATTATGAAAGTTCTACCATAGGCAAGTAGGACACCTCTTTTTGGTGTGGGGGTAAAACACCGGATTCCATGTAGCTCACATGGTCTATGTCGGTTAAAGCTATTTTCCCTATATGACACGAATATGAATTATGATAAGAACATGGACTTTAATTATGACTTCTTAAGAGGTACTACTTAGTATGAGTGGGAGTATGGGACTTCACTTATGCATTGCACAGGTAGACTTTTAGAGGGGTTATGGTGAGGTTCTCTTATGTTATGATGACTTATGGATTATGTATGTAAGGTATGTATGAATGTCAAGGTTGACTTTAGTTGTAACAAGTTATGAACATGAATGACTTCTTACATATGTATATTGGTTATAGATGAGGTAAAAGTAAGATATTTATGTTGTTGGTGGCCTATGTGTGATACTTAGCATTTGGTAGGTTTATAGAATCTTGCCTTTTCATTGCACTAGTGTGGCTTTGGGTTGCTTATATGTTGGTTTGACTTATGTTTCTTCATAAATGCGCATAATGGATTTTAAACTTGATAAAGTCATATTCAACTAAATGTCCCTTTTTGCATGTTTTAAGGATTTATGTGCATGGCTTCCATACTTAGTACATTAATTGTGCAAACCCATATTTTCTACATTTACTATGAGTGTAGGTTTCGGTCATTGAGACGTACTTCTTCTTTCAAGTGAAGCTTTGGTTGACTATTCCCTAGGCTTGGTGAGTCCTCATGATTCGAGGACAAGATGTTATTCTTTTCTAGCTTCTATGTACTTTTCTATGCTGAGAATTTATTAATGTAAGGGGGCTTGATCCTAAGATTGTATTCTGTTGTATTAGATGGTGATTGAGACAAGGTCTAGACTCTTATTTTTGTTTATGAAAAAGAAGTTGACTTCGATTGTAAAAGTTTTAAATTTTCTGCATTATTCTATGACTTTATGTGTTTAATTATGCTAAGGGCTTGTATGAGACCCCTTCGGGATCAAGTACGCCATGATACATCTAGGGGGTACCCCTGGGTCGTGATAGGTCTTGACCATGGCTCGTGGAGCACCTCGTGAAGATGCCTTGGGCATTTGACCTAAGGGCCCCAAGTAGCATAGCTACTGTCTCAAGGACCAAGAGAGGGACCATGACTTGTGGCACTTGGGCGTTGTCACTTAGTGAGGGTCAACTAAGTAATTTCCTCTTTGTTTCCAATTAAAGTGAGATCGTTTTGGGTAAGTTTGGGGTCAATATATAAGTTGTTTTTAAGTCAAAATTCCCTAAACTAAGTCAATTTTTACAAACACCAAAATCAAACCAAAAGTTCATCTTCCTCACAATATTTCTCTCTCTCAAATTCAAAGAAGAAGAAGAGTAGACTTGGAGCTAGGGTTTGGAGAATTCGAGGCTTCTTCCTCAAATTCTTTGAAGATTCTTTATCAAGGTATGGTGACTTTTCATCTATGGGTATCTTTAACTGATAGAGTCCCTTCAAAACTCGATTTCAAAGCTTTCAATTTCCCCAAAAGCCAGGGTTTCAGTCTAAGTCATGGGTTCCTTTCTAAAACATTTTCAATGGTTGATTTATGTTGGATTATGATGGAATTGATGACATATTGTTGATTTATGATGAAATCCCCCCCAAGAACCTATGAAATCCCAATATTGCTAAATTGTGACTTCATGATGTGGGTTGATTGATTATAGTAGCATGTGAAAAGATTATGTCTATATTTATTAAGTTTATTGAATCATGATATTCCCCATATCTAATGTTGTAATTCTAGATGTTTGGGTTGAATATGATTCATGGTCCTTGAAGGGCAAATTATGAGGGTTCGTACATGTTTATGACAATTGTGTATGAGCTTATTATTCACTTGGTGGATGAAGATTCTATGACTATAGTGTAATTGTGGTATTGATGAAAGATCATTCCCCCCATACCCTTACACATGACTATGCATGAAATGTCTATGACTATGATAATGTTGTTGTGTTGATTGAAAGGCTATTCTCATGAATACACTATGAACATGATGTGAAAGGTTTACTCACATATTAATGATTCTAAAGGTTGAAAGACTATTCTAACCTATTGAATCTATGAGCTATCATGATACCATGTTTGTTTGAGTGCTAGGGCATTATTTCATAAACATGTACCTAAGTTAAGAATTAACATGAATATAAAAGGGAATTATGCTTAGCACCAAGTGGATATTAATATGAGATGGAAGCTTTTACGCCAGTTAGTCTGGCTTCCCAATGGGTTCCTTTTACGCCAGTTAGTCCGGCTTGCAAAAATAGTTATCTCATGAGATGGAGACCTCTTACCTCAGTTAGTCTGGGTTACTAGTAGCAATGTCCTTATCCTATAACTATGTGCCCACATAGGACTTTAGCTAGTGGATCCACCTAAGATAACAAACTAGTTCTACCTTAGGCAAGTAGGATACCTCTTTTCGGTGTGGGGGAATGACACCAGATTCCATGTAGCTCACATGGTGTATGTCGGTTAAGGCTATTTCCATACATGAAAAGAATATGAATATTACAAGAACATCAACATGAGCTATAGTTATGACTTCTAAAGAAGTTCTACTTAGTGTGAGTTGGGGTATGTGACTTCACTCATGCATTGAAAAAGTAGGCTTTGAAATGGGTTATGGTGTGGTTTTCTTATGCTATGAGGATATATGAATTTAAGCATGTATGATATGGATTGTTGCTAAGAGTGTCTTTACTTGTTACAAGTTAATGAACATGAATGTTTCCTTGTCTATAGGTGTTAGCTATGGATGACGTCAAGGTATGATATGCATGATTATGGTGGACTAAAAGTGGTACTTAGTATTAGATAGGATTATGGGATCTTGTCTATGCAATACACAAGTATAGCTTAGGGTTGCTTAAGAAATGGTTTGACTTATGTATTTAAACTAATGTGCATGATGATTCTTAAAGTTGATAAAATGCATGGTTTCAACTAAATTTTCCCTTTTTGCATGTTATAAGGATTTTTATGCATGGCTTCCATAAATAGTGCAATTTTATACTAACCCATATTTTCTACATTTTTCTAAAAGTGTAGGGCCCAGTTGTTGAGGTGTGCTTCCTTCTTGATCAAAAGCTTGGATTGACTATTCTCCACGCTTTCGGTGAGTTCTCATGGTTCGAGGACAAGAGTTATCCATTTATAGTTTCTTCTTACATTCTGTTTTGAGACTATGTTGTAAATTATTTTGACCCTTATTGATACTCCATTGTATTAGATGGTTAATGAGATAATGTCTACGCTTCCATTTGATTTTATGAAAAGACTTCGATTGTATAAAGTTTTAAATCCGCATCATTTCTATTACTTATGTTTATGATATGCTAAGGTCTTGTAGAAGACCACTTTGGGGTCGAGTACGCCGTGTTACATATAGGGGGTACCCCTGGGTCGTGACAAACTTGTTAATTAAAGCACAAAGTTTAGAATGATTCTAGGATGATGACTCATAAACCTCGTCTAGTAAAGTCTTGTACATAAGTGTGAAGCGTGCCCCATTTATGAATAAGAGGCTATAAGATGTTTAGGAAATTCAACTTGTTTTATTACTCTTTAGTCATGCCTTTGAGTTTTAACTCTATGAATTCCTTTTCCTAACACTTCTCTTGTGTCTATAGGATATGAATACAATAAGGGCGAACGCAAGAAGGATGGTAGAGGAGAATGTGAATGAGAGAGTTCCTCCTCAACATCCTTAAGCTCCTATTGATGCGGGGGCTATGAGAAATGTTGAAATAAGGCCGGCTCTCCAAATATTGACTCAAGCCGTGAAAACTAAAGCCCAAGCCATAACGGCCCAAGCTAATAAGGAGGTTGTTGCTCCGGCTAATCCAAATTTGAATTCGGCCACTTCAAGGATTAGGGACTTTGCTAGGATAAACCCCTCCCCCCTCCGAGATTCATGGTTCCAAAGGGGGAGGGGATGCTCATGAGTGTGTGGAAGAGGTTTGTGATTAAATAACTCTATCAAAGACATGTTATCCAATTATAAGCGTCAACGGTCATTAACCAGTATATAACCTAACTAAATGAGTTGGGGTCAAATCCCACAGGGAGATGTACGTGTTTAAGATTCTATAGGAAAATATTAATATGGTCAACTCAGTAATAGGAATAAACATTATAGAATAAAAACATAATTCAAATCAGGGGGTGACACGAATGTCAAATAAGGGGGTTTTGGTTTTGAAATTATCAAATACAACAACAGCAAACACCACGAAATAACAATAATGAGACGGGATCTTGGGATGTGATTCAATTATTGGCTAATATAGACAAATGGATAATTGCAACAGTTAGGAAATAGCTGAATATTGGTGAATAAGCTAGACTATAGAGGAGGTAAAGTTTCTCTTGAACAATTTACCCAGAATCAAGTTGATTTCTCTCGAACATCAACAAGCATGTAAAATAAGAACAACCTATGGTTTAGTCCATTCAACAATCTTGGTTTTAAAACCTCTCTCTCGAGCAAGCCAAAAACACGAAGGTAGAACTGCATTTGCAACTTCATTTCTTTAAATTAAACAACAATTAATGATTGTAATTACTTCCAAACAACATTTAAACTAACAATTATTAATACCCATGAACTAAATCAGCCCATAATCACACCCCAAAAATTGGGGTTTTAGCTAGTCATCATAAAACGATAAAAATCATTACCAAATTGAGTTTCCATCAACTTGGTAAAATTAATTTCGTCCTTACAATGCTCTAAGTCGATGAGTCTCAAAGACCCACTTTCAATTTTTCAAAAGTGAAAAACATCAATTCTCCAAAGCTTAGAGAAAACTAGATAAGACTTGTCTCAATACTCAGAGTTAAAATTTAAAAATTATCTCTAATTAAAAGAGGATAAAAGATTGATACTAAACTAAATGTTCAAAAATGTATTTATAGTTTCCAAAAATGTGTTGCAAAGAGTCACTCGGCGAAGTAATTGGCGCTCGATGATCAGCTCAGCGAGTCGCCTTTTGGTGAATTCCATCACCCTTCTTCCTTAAACTTCAGCATCCTAAAGGTCTGTAACTTTGGGCAATCAAAAAATGCATCGCGGAACCACCCGGCGATCCGCCGACTACTCTTTTCTCTTTCCAACATGATTTTCTCCTTCAGGGCGTGGCACACTGGAAATTTAGGCGGTCAAGTGGTCGTTCAGTGACTCGCCAAGTGGACTTGGCGATCACCAGACGTACTTTTCTTCATTCTTTCAGCTCGCTTTGTTACTTTTTGCAAATTAGTGTCCTTGCTTTGTCCCTCAATCAAAATACCTGGAAATAAAGGGTTTTACATTAGTTATTTGCATAAAATAAGCATTTGAGGACACTAAATCTTTATAAATAAAGCCCTAAATGAGTCAAAATCTCAGACTCATCAACAACCCTAACGTAGACTTTTTCTTGTCCACAATTAAAACTCAAGTTCAGCAGTTCAAAAAGGATGCCTTAAACAGTGCTACACAAGAGTCAATCATAAATGCACAAAACAAGATTCCCATTACTCATGCATGGATCAACTGTGCACTCAATGGTTTAAGTAGTAACTCACCATTACCAAAGATTCTCAAGTTCACAATACTAACTTCAAATGCAAGTTCAAGCTCAACAAAGGTACTCAAATACCCTCACAGAAAGAATCAGTCCATAATCACACACAATGGTTCAACACTTTATAGTTCCGGAATCATATACAACTCCCACACTCAAAAAGATGAACACATGCATGACTTGACCCATAGGTTTTCCCTTATTTTCCGACCAACATTTGTTTTAGCTCACTCAAGATCACTAAGGTGTTTTCAAGGATTGTAACGGGGAAGAGTTTAAAGGTATGGTCATTTTGGCTCAGTGGCTACTATCCTCATGAAATGTGGTATGAACATCACTTCCTTTCATTTTATTTAACATTCTCATTCGTATTCAAAGTTCACCACATAATTCACTTTCCATGGAATACCGGACATCCCATTTCTTTTGCACTGTCAGAACTTTAATTCAAAACTTTTTCAATCATTTTCTTTTTCATTCTTCTTTTCTTATTCTCTTTTTTTTTGTATGGAGGGGTTCCATATTAATCACAACCATGGATCAAAGGGGACTTCTTTGCACTTCTTGATTTACCTTATCCTTTCACCATTCCCCCAACTTAGTCTTTTGGACTAAGTTGGCTATTCAAACAAACCACACTTCATGAGGATTATGGGTGAAGGGACAAAAAAAGTTCTCATTTGCTCAAGTTTCTTCAAACAAAAGGATAAGGCTCAAAGGGTGTTTAAGCAAAGTTCACACACTCACAAGATATGCCACAAAAGTGGTATAATGTCAAATTGTTTCACTCTTTAAAATTGTTGGCTAAGATCATTTCAAGAGCTTGCATCACTTAGTCAAACTGACCAACGGGGAAAATTCTAGGTGTCATCACATATGGTTTACGGTAAGCTCATCACACTAGGCATTAGCACCAATATCAAACAAGACTCCACACATTCTCTAGTGTACAATGTTCATTACAAGAGATTCAATTCGATAACCAGCTAGTCACAACGGGATGCAAAAAGTTCACATATTGCCTATGCAACTTCATTTCACCTCATCGTAGCTGCACATTAATTTTTTTCGATTGAGAGAACTATTCAAGTCATCGGTATTGATCACAAGTGATACTCAAATTTGCACGAGAACAACCACAATCAAACACAATCAAGAGGTGGCAAAACTTATTGAAGGGTCTAAAAATCACTTGCAATTGAAACAATAAGCCACAAGCTCAAACATCCACAAAAGAGTGCCATAACACAAGTGAAACACAAAAAACCCAATATATACAAAAATAACAATCAGAAGAGGTAGGTATGGAAATACCTCACCCCCACCACAAATAAAAAAATTTGTGTCCTCAAATGCAATAAAGTACTAAAAATCAATAAAAGTGACAGAGAAAGAGGTAAAGAGAAGTCCTGTCTACGCAGTCGCTCTATCTGTTGGGGTATAAATGCCCGAAGTCACATCAGCAGTACCAGTTCAACTGGACCCAACCATGGTGGTGTCTCTTAAGGAGGTTTGGCGGGTAGTTTCAAACATTGCATCCTCAAAATCAGTGAGATGATCATACACATCAGCATCTCGCTCCCCAAGCTGCTCCTCATCTGTCTCCGCCTCTGATACATCAATTGCCACATTCATCTGTACGTCTCCAGTCGTAGGCCGAGGAATCTTGGAAGTAGGTGGGGCATCCTCTGTCTTAGCTGCCTCAAATAAAATGGTAAAATATGTAGACTTTAGATAGTCTACGTCCTTCCTCAGGTCTACAACCTCAGCTCTCAAAGTTGAAACATCTGAAGTCTCCCCCTGTCTACTCTCACAAGTCTCAACTCTCGCTATGAGAGTGTCAATAGATGATCGTATGGGTGTCAGTGCAGCTAGGATAGCACTCTCGATCATCCATGGTACCACAACCTCCAATCGAGTTGCCCTCACATTTGCAGAATGGGCTAAGTGCCCCATCTTAAGGAGCATGGCCTGAGTGATCTTGGTAGGCTTGTATGCAGTAGAAGTACCAGGAGTCTGGGAGGTAGGGGAAGTACCTGAAGATCCGTAGACTAGAGTAGGAAAAGATGCTTATGCAGGTATCCACGGAGTTGCTCTCCTCATGTCTACCTCCTACAGCATGTGCTCGGCCTCTATACACCAAATTTCTGTAGAGGATATGGGAGTGACCTCAATATCTCTCATCTCATCACGAGGAACTTCAGCACGCCAGCATAATTTTGTGATCAAGACCAGGAAATGAAGGGATGTCTGGCGCTGTTTGGTCCTCATGGCCATCTCCTGCTCAATAATAAGTCCCAAGTTGAGCCGCTTATTTGCTAAGATTGATCCTAAATAGGCTGCCTGTGCATGACAGAGGATGAATTCATTTTCTGAAGGCATGATGGAGCAGAAATAAGAGATATTGGAGGATGAATCCGAACCAATATCGTGCAGCTACATTCAAATCCTTATTTTCTATCTCGGCTCCCTCCTCGATCCACCTAGGTTTGGTATCAGAAATAAGGGGGACAAGACAACCCTGAAGGTTGTTCAAGGATTAAGCAGTCGTCAGGCCTTCAAACTCGTGCTCGAATCCTATGGCCCTGTCAAGCACAACATTTATGTTATTGCTGCTGCACCCAACTTCACTTCCTTGAACCATTACAGACTTCACCGGTCTGAAGGCACTGACCTTCTTCTTTCCCTGAGGAACCAGATCACTGTAAGAAAAATAGAATTCACCGACCTAGGTGGGGATACATGGGCCTCGAGACCTGGTGAAGATATGGAATCTGTGACACTGGAGTATCTACCTCACACTAGAGTACCAGAATCCTAGGCACTCTGTGGATAGTAGCTTTTCTTCTAGAATTGTCCTCAATCCATCGACTTTCAATATATTAAGTAGCCTGAGATGAGGAACCACTGGTGGAACTGGGATCACAGTTAGCGCTGGAGCTGGCACTGTATCTACTGCAGGAGGAGTGCCTGCTGGAGCTCTATATCAGTCTGGGTAAAACCTACCACAGATCTCTGCTCACCTAGACTATTTGGGCTAGTCATCATCTGGCTCGGAGAGTTCAGCCTAGGAGTTTTGCTTGTCATAGTTGTGCTTTGGGGTCTCAGATACGGGTCTCTTGCCCTTACCCTTGCCTCTATTTAGAGGCTCTGCCCTTCCCTTTTTAGGAGGATTGGCTCCCCTTTCTTTTATCACTATGCCCTGTGCTATTTTACGGGTTGACATGTCAAGATTGGTTCTAGCCATAACTGCAAAAACATCAAAAAGAGTTATATTTATTTCAAGAAAAGTTGCAGGAAAAAATTTGCAGAGAGACTCGACGAGCTGATCACTGAGTCGTCGAATCACTTTGGCGAGCCAAATCGGGCTCACCAAAAGGATTGTCTTAAACATTCTCAAAAATTTCAGCATGTCAATGATGGGAAGAATCGTTCAGTGAATCAACGACAACATTCGACGAGCACCGACTAGTCCACCAAAAGTTACTGTGTATTTTAGCGGTTAGGGGTATAAAAGGGCAATCCATGAAAACTTATGGCGAGTCACCGAATGCACTCGGAGAACTCTGGCTTCTCGCCGAAAGTTACTGAACAAAAACATAAGATTATCATAAAATAAAAGGGGATCAAGGGAGATTTGGCGAATCGCCAAGTGGTTCGGCGAGCTCGACCGAACTCCCTAAACTGCCCAATATGCCTACTTTCAAGCCTAAATTCCAAAATAAACCTGCAGCCCCAGAAAACAAAATCAAAACCTGCACTAGTTCAATTAGACTCAAACCGATAATTTCAATGCCCCCGGGATACTCAGACATCTCCCGGTTGGGCCAAATTTGGCCATTTGTCGACTTTAGCCCTTAAAAATGTGGTCAACCGCTCCATTATTGGGAAAAGCACATCATTTGGCACAAATGTGGGTTACCTAGACTTCAACAGACTAGACCCAACAACAACAAAATATAACCCTACAAGATTTTGATCAAATTTTAAGCACGAAAATTTGGGAAATTAACAATATTGGCATTTTAGTTAAGATACAAATTTAAAACAAGCAAATAAGAAGACATTTATAGAACAGAGAGGACCAACACACATCACTAAGATATAAAAAATTTCAAATAAGTAAAAACCGCTAAATACAAGTTCGGAGTTTGGAAAACCTACCTTTTATGTCGAATAAATAAGTTGAAATTCTAGACGAAAAAGATATCCAACTACGAACACACAATCAATGACTGAGAAGTGGTAATAATGCAAAAATATGGGAAAATATAGTGCGGGTGTGAGTTTGGATAGTTAAAACGTGAGAGAATGTGAAAGAGTTTGAACTTTTAAACTTTTGGCCTTTAAAACCATCCAGTTCTCACCCTTTCAGCGACATTAGTCTTGCTCGCCTACCCACTCGGCATGTCACTGACACGCCGAGTGGGCACTTACCTCGCCGAGTTTTATAGGACCTCTAATTATTGGGGGCACCAACCAGCGGACACAGTCGTGATCGCCGACCCGTTAGGGGACACGCCGATATGCTCCTGGTCTCACCGAGTTTTACAAACTCCAATTTCAAAATTGTTTAATTCCAACGGCGGTCCAGGTCGGGCTCGCCGACTGGACTTTTGGCTTGCCAATCACCACTTTTCTAACACATTCTACATTTTAACCTACACAATCAACACACGATTATTTCAAAAACAAAAAAAAAACTTGGGTTGCCTCCTAAGCAGTGCCTTAGTAAACATCATGGCACGACGCAAGTCCTCACTCAAAATTCATTCTTGGGGTTGGTCATAATGTAACTAGGCAACAACCCTTGTTGTCTCAGGTTTAAATAGGACGAAATCTGACCCATTTGGGTCAACAACTATTTGATAAAGATGCAGTGAGAAGTGACCATCTGTCTAAGGCTCGATAAACCATTCTTCATCTCTTTCAAGATTTTATCAGACCCCTCAAACTTGTTGAGAATACGAAAAAGAATATCCTCCGACCAACCACCCTCAGAATCCTTTTGCTTTTGACGCTCGTAGGGAGGAATGTACTTGTCTTTCTCCCATCCCTTTCCTTCCAAGTGGGGTTACAATCCCTCCACTCTCTATCATGATCTCTCCAACCTTCGTCCCTGTTCCAACCTTTGTTAGCACCCTGCCTTGGGTAGTTTGGCCGATAACCACCTCCTTAGTTGGCGAGGAAATTCATCTCCTCGTTGTACAATGGTTCGAACTTTGCCTCTTTAGGGTTTACAGACCCGATACCCACAACATTAACATTTCTAGCACCAGCACCCATGAGGAAAGTTGAGTCATGATTTTGGCCATGTTTTGGTCCCTCTCTTGGTCTTTTTCAAGCTCCTTCTTGGTCAATTTAAATGTGAGAGGGGAGACCTCATCTTTGGGGGTGTACCAAGCCTGATTAATTATGGTCATACCATCTAAAAGTTGGGTTGTCTCATCAAACTTCTCGGAGAATGTTTGTCAGCTACACACTTTTTCACCGAATCAAGGCTTCGGTAAAATTAGTGCAGCAAAAATGTTTTTGGGTAAACCATGAGTTGGGCATTGCAACACCAACTTCTTGAATAGTAGCCAAGTCTCATGAATTGGCTCACCCTCAAAACGGTTGAAACTTTCGATGCTGTCCCGAAGTATCATCATCTTTGAAGGAGGGAAAAATCACACTTGAAATGCGGTGAGGAGCTCTTCCCATGAAGTTATGGAGTTTCTTGGCTATTCAGTGAACAACTTAAATGCTTTCCCCATTAAAGAAAATGGGAACAAACTCAACCGGATTGACTCTTAGGATATGCTCATGGGGATCCTCATGAACCAGCCTACCAAACAACCCTTTCAATTATAAACGTTGAAACATAGTTCTTGTAATATGGAACACATTGTTACCTCCTGCCAGAGACAAGCGAATGGCACCAATTTCACCTATTAGATGAGGGTCATTAACATTAGGCACATTGACATCGTTGAGGTTGCTGATGTCATCTTGGTGGCCCACTACCATTGCTTCCATTCACACTCATTTCCTCTGTTCAAAACAGCAAAACACAAACCAAAATTAAAAGTAAGAAGATTCAACTATGACTAACAAGAAAAAAATTTAACTTAACCAAAGAATCTTAACCACCACCACTCCCCGGTAGCGGTGCCAATTTGATTAAATAACTCTATCAAAGACACTTCATCCAATTCTAAGCGTCAATGATCATTAATCAGTATATATAACCCAACAAAATGAGTTGGGGTCGAATCCCACAGGGAGTGGTATGTATTTATGATTCAATAGGAAAGTACGAATATGCTCAACTCAGTCATAGGAATAGGAATTATCGAATAAAAACATAAGTCAAATTAGGGGGTGACATGGATGTCAAATAGGGGGGTATTGGTTTTGAAATTATCAACTACAATAGCAGTAAACAACACAAAATAACAATAATGAGATGGGTTCTTTGGATGTGATTCGATTATAGGCTAATGTAGGCAAATGGTTAATTGCAACTATTAGGAAATAACTGAATATTAGTGAATAATCTAGACTATAGAGGAGGTAAAATTTCTCTCAAACAATTTACTCCGCATTAAGTTGATTTCACCCGAACATCAACAAGCATGCAAAATAAGAACAACCTACGCTTTATTCCATTCACTCTCTCGAGCTGAATGTGTGGAAAAGGGTTTAGGATTCACTCTCTCGAGATGAACCCATGACAACACAATACCCACACACCATCAATCTATATTCTTGGTTTTAAAACCTATCTCTCGAGCAAGCCAAAAACCCGAAGGTAGAACTGCATTTCAAACTACAATTCTTTAAAGTAAACCACAATTAATGATTAAAATTACTTCTACACAACATTTAAACTAACAATTAGCAATACCCAAGATCTAAATCAGCCCATAATAACATAATCACACCCTAAGAATTGATGTTTTAAATAGTCATAAAAAAAAGATAAAAATCGTTACCAAATTGAGTTTCCATTAACTAGGTAATATTAATTTTGTCCTTACAATGCTCCAAGTCGAAGAATCTCAAAGACCCACTTTTAATTTCTCAAAAGTGAAAAACTTCAATTCTCCAAAGCTAAGGGTAAACTAGAGAAAACTTTTCTGAATACTCAGAGTTCAAAACATAAAAATTATCTCTAATGAAAAGAGGATAAAAGATTGATACTAAACTAAATGTTCAAAAATGTATTTATAGTCGCCAAATATTTCCTGCGAAGAGTCACTCGGTGAAGTAACTCGGGCTCGGTGATCCGACCTTTGGTCAGTTCCATCGCCCTTGTGTCTTGGACTTCTGCATCCTCAAGGTCTATAACTTTGGGAGATCCAACACTGCATCGTGGAACCACTCGGCGATCCGCCGACTACTCCTTTCTCTCGCCAACTTGATTTTCTCCTTCAAGATGTGGCACAATGGATCTTTAGGCGGTCAAGAGGTCATTCGGTGACTCGCCAAGTGGACTTAGCGATCACCAAATGTACTTTACTTCATTCTTTTAGCTCGCTTTATTACTTTTTTCAAATTAGTAACCTTGCTTTGTCCCTTAATCCAAATACCTGGAAATGAAGGGTTTTACATCAGTTATTGGAAAAAAATAAGCATTTGAGCATACTAAATCTTTATTAAAAAAGCTCTAAATGAGTCCAAATCTCAGACTCATCAGTTTGCAAGATACTTGACGTTATGGGACTTACATCGGTAGAAAATGTGAAACTGGCCGCCTAGCAATTAAAGAGTGTTCCGCCTAGCAATTAAAGAGTGTTGCTCAAGTTCGGTATAAACAATGGAATGACAATAGGTCGGTAGGAACGGCTCTCATAGAATGGGAAGTGTTCAAAACTGTGTTTCTTTCTAGATAATTTCCCTGAGAATTGAGGGAAGCTAAGGTTGAGGAATTCATCAACCTTCATCAAGGGAACGTAAGTGTGAAAGTCTACTCACTCAAGTTCACTCAATTGTCCAAGTATGCTCTATCTTTGGTGTCAATTCTGAGGGATGAAATAAATAGGTTCTTAACGGGTGTGTCCAACTTGATTGAAGAAAAATGTCATGCGGCAATATCCTCCATGATAATATGGATATCTCACATTTGATGGTGTGTTCTCAATAAGTTGAAGAGTCAAGGCTTAGGAGCAAGAATGGGGAGGTGATGAGAGCAAGGACGGGTGATGGGAATTCTTCCAAAGGTAAGTTTGAGGGTCAAGGTCGACCAAAGTTTAAGAGAAGGTTCTCCAACCAAGGATCCTCTAGTGCTCCAAAGGTGAACAAATACAGGGTGTCTAACCCTAAGCGTCAAGGAGGCAATAGTGGTGGATCTTCTATGGTGAGGCCTACTTGTGCCAAGTGCGGCAAGAAACATGATGGTAAGTGCCTAGTTGGCATGGATGGTTGCTATAGTTGTAAAGAAAGCGCTCATACGATGAGAGACTGTCCCATGCTTAAGAATCAAGTAAGAGATGGCAAGCAAGTCCCTCATAGTGGTTAAAATTCTGATGCTCCCAAGAAAAACTGCTTCTATGCTTTTCAATCCCGAGGTGACCAAGAGAGCTCCCCAGATATGGTGATGGGTATGTTACAAGTCTTTTCTATTGATGTCTATACATTGTTAGATCCCAGTTCCACCTTGTCCTTTGTGACACCTTTTGTGGCTATAAAATTTGAAATACTGCCCAAAGTGTTAATTGAGCCTTTTTTGGTTTTTACCCTGATTGGTGACTCGGTAGTGGAGAAAACAGTCTGTTGGAGTTTTCCTATTTCTTTGTCCCATAAAGTTAATTTGGTGGATTTGGTAGTGTTAGACATGTTATATTTTTATGTGATTTTGGGTATGGATTGGTTGCATGCATGTTATGCCTCTACTAATTGTAGGACTCGAGTAGTAAAGTTTCAATTTCCAAATGAGTCCATTTTAGAGTAGAAGGGGGGAGATTCTATCCATATGGGTCAATTTATCTCTTGTCTCAAAGCTAGGAAAATGATCTCCAAAGGGTGTATTTACCATCTTGTTAGGGCTATGTACGTTGAGTTTGAAACCCCTTCTCTAGACTCGGTTCTGGTAGTGAATGAGTTTTCGGAAGGTTTTCCTGATGATTTGCCCGGTATTCCTCCTGAGTAGGAAATAGACTTTGGCATTTATCTTTTACCGGATATGCAACATATCTCCATTACTCCTTGTAGAATGGATGCAGCCGAGTTGAAAGAGTTAAAGGAGCAACTAAAGGATTTGGTAGACAAAGGCTTTATTCAATCGAGAATCTCTCAATGGGGTTCTCCGGTATTGTTTGTTAGAAAGAAGGATGGGTCTGTTAGAATGTGTATCGACTATTGTCGATTTAACAAAGTGACCATAAATAATAAATATCCCCTTCTAAGAATTAATGACTTATTTGATCAACTTCAAGGGGCTAACTATTTCTGCAAAATAGATCTTTGTTCGGGTAACCATCAACTAAGGGTAAGAGGGGTTGACACACTCAAGAAGGCCTTCATGACCCAGTATGGTCACTATGAATTTGTGGTTATCTCGTTTGGGCTGAAAAATGCCCTGGAAGCATATATGGACCTAATGGATAGAGTCTTTAGAAACTACCTTTATATGTTTGTGATCATATTTATTGATGATATTTTGATCTATTCAAGTAGTGAAAACAAGCATATGAACCATTTGAGGATTGTTTGTGTGGTCGGAGGCTTGTGAGAAAAGATTCCAAGAGTTGAAAGATAGGCTTACTTCTACTCCGGTGTTGACTTTATCAGTGGGTACTGATGGTTTTGTTGTATATTGTGACTGCTCTAGAGTAGGTTTGGGATGTGTCCTTACGTAACATGATAAAGTGATTGCCTATGCTTCCAGACAACTCAAGATCCGTGAAAATAATTATCAAACCCATGATTTTTGAATTAGCGGTGGTAGTATTTTCCTTGAAAATATGGAGGCATTATATATATGGGGTGCATGCTGATTTGTTCACCGATCACAAGAGTCTCCAATATGTGTTTAGTCAAAAGGACTTGAATCTCCGACAAAGAAGATGGTTAGAACTTTTGAAGGATTATGACATGAGTGTCCTTTACCACCCCGGCAAAGCTAATGTAGTTGCGGATGCCCTTAGTAGATTTTCCATGGGTAGTGTGGCTCATGTAGAGGATTAAAAGAAAGAATTGGTTTGTGATGTGCATAGGTTGGCCTGTCTAGGTGTTCAACTAGTGGACTACACCAAGGGTGGTGTCATGGTCCACAATGTTTCCGAATCATCTTTTGTGATGGACATGAAGTCTAAGAAATACCTTGATCCTATATTAGTTGAGTTGAAAGAATCGGTACTAAAAAAGTCCATTGAGGCTTTCTCCCAAGGGGGAGATGGGGTGCTTAGGTACAAAGGTCGGTTATGTGTTTCGGATGTTGATGGCTTGAGAGAGAATACTCTAGAAGAAGCTCATGGTTTGCAATATTCTATTCATTCGGGAGCCACCAAGATGTACCGTGATCTATGGGAAGTCTATTGCTGGAATGGTATGAAGAAGGATATAGTGGGTTTTGTAGCCAAGTGTCTGAATTGTCAACAAGTTAAAGCCGAGCACCTAAGGCCGCGAGGCTTGTCCCAAGATATAGATATTCGTAATTGGAAGTGGGAGGAAGTGAATATTGATTTTATTGTGGGTTTACCTCGTACTAGGAGGAAAAATGATTCTATTTGGGTCATTGTGGATAGGATGAAAATATCAGCCCACTTTATTCATGTCAAGCTTTCATTTTTAGCGGAAGACTATGCCAAGTTGTATATCAAAGAGATAGTGAAGTTTCATGGGGTTCCTTTATCTATATTTTGGATCGGGGTACTCAATTTGCTTCACACTTTTGGAAGGCATTCCAAAAACGTGTTGGTTTTAAGGTTAAGCTTAGCACGACTTTTCCTCCCCAAACCAATGGTCAAGGGGAACATACCATCCAAACCTTAGAGGATATGTTGAGGGGATGTGTTATAGAATTCGAAGGTAATTGGGATGACCATATACCGTTAATAGAGTTTGCCTACAATAGTATTTACCACTCAAGTATTGCCATGGCTCCTTTTGAAGCCTTATATGGTAAGAGATGTAGATCTCCGGTTGGTTGGTTTGAAGTAGGTTAAATTGCTCTAACTTGTCCCGAACTTGTTTATGAGGCCATTGAGAAAGTCCGACTTATTAAAGAGAGGTTGATGACGGCCCAAATTCGGCAAAAGTCTTATGTCGATGTTAGAAGGAGGAATCTAGAATTTGAAGTTAATGATTGGGTCTATTTGAAAATGTCACCTATGAAGGGTGTGATGAGGTTTGGCAATAAAGGGAAACTTAGTCCCCAGTATATAGGCCCATATCAAATCTTGAAACGTGTTGTGAAAATTGCCTAAGAGTTAGACTTGCCAAATGAGTTGGCTTCGGTTCATCCGGTATGTCATGTTTCTATGCTCAAGAAGTGTATTGGTGATTTGGTATCCATCATTCCTTTAGAAAAGTTGGGAGTTGATGAGAGTCTTTCATATGAAGAGGTTCAGTTAGAAATCATTGACCTGCAAGTTAAAAGGTTGAGAAACAAGGAAATAGCTTCCGTAAAGGCTTTATGAAGGAATCATTTAGTTGACTGTGCTACATGGGAGGCCGAGGCCGATATGAAGTCCCACTATTCTCATCTTTTTCCTTCTACTCATATCCAAGCTTGAGGTAAGTAGTCTCTCTTGAGTTTGGTGTTTTGGGAAGTCATGTGTGCTATATGTGTTCTTCATGATTTTCCTTATGATATGCATGTTCTGGTGAGAATTCATGTTTAGTATAAAATGAGTTTTCACGATTTATATGCTCCTCATGTTGTTGTGCATTTTAGTATGATGATTGCATAATTGACTTCATGAGATGATTTCATAAGCATGCTTTGATATACTTTTGATGACATGGAATGTTTGCTCCATATTGTTGTATTGAGCTTGATTTGAGTTGGAGAACGTAGTTCCTCCTATGTTTATGAGAATTGATGAGTTTTGTGCATAATGGGTTGTGGATGTAGCTCCCCCTTCCTTGTGTTGCAATGATTATATCTTTAGATGGAGTTGATGTTTCCACTTTTGAATTATACATTATTTGGTGTTGCATGCATGATGGGCAGGTAGTCTTGAGTCTTTACTTCTGTAAGGTGTCTAAATCATCATTCGAGGATGACTGTTCCCAAGGGGGAGATAATGTCACACTCCGGAAACTAGTAGACTTAACTAGAGCTAAACGTAAAGGTTAAAAATTATAAAATGACTCCCCGTAGATTATTAGACCATCTAGAGTTGACATGAGGGCTATAAGAGTCAAGGCCAAAGGGAAAGTGCCAAGGAAAAGGGGCCAAGCCAAGGCTGCCCAAAACTTGGAGCACACTGCCCCAACTTCACGGCCATCACCACGGCCAGTGGTCTTGACCACGGCTCGTGGGAGGCCTCATGGAGTTGCCTTTGTCAAAGAGGAGTGACCACAAAGTGGCCTAGCTATTGCCTTAAGGTCCACGAGAGGGACCACGTCCAGTGATCTTGACCACGGCTCAGGGAGCCCCTCGTAAAGATGCCTTGGGCATTTGAGCTAAGGGCCCCAAGTAGCATAGCTACTGCCTCCAGGATCATGAGAGGGACCACGGCCAGTGGTCTTGACCATGACTCATGGAGCCCCTCGTGAAAATGGCTTGGGCTTGTGAGCTCATTGCAACAAGTGCCTGGCTATTGCCCCAACTTAACCAGTGGGACCATGGTTCGTGGGGCCCCTCGTGGCACCTGGACGTGGTCACTTAGTGAGGGTCAAATAATTAAGTTACTTTTTAAGTCCAATTGAGTTTATTGAGTTATGATATTCTGCATATCTAATGTAGTAATTCTAGATGTTTGGGTTGAATGTTACTCTTAGCACTGAGTGGATATGAATATGAGATGGAAGCTTTTACGCTAGTTAGTCCAGCTTCCCAATGGGTTCCTTTTTACACCAGTCAGTCCAGGTTCCCAAAAGAATTATCTCATGAGATGGAAACCTTTTACCTCAATTAGTCCAGGTTTCTAGTAGCAATATCCTTGTCCCATAACTATGTGCCCACATAGGTATTTAGCTAGTAGATCCACCTATGTTAACAAAGTAGTTCTACCTTAGGCAAGTAGGACACCTCTTTTCGGTGTGGGGGCATGACACCGGATTTAATGTAGCTCACATGGTCTATGTCAGTTAAGGCTATTTCCCTACATGACAAGAATGTGAATATGACAAGAACATGAACATAAACTATACTTATGACTTCTCAAAGAGTTCTACTTAGTGTGAGTGGGGGTATGGAACTTCACTCATGCTTTGCACAAGTAGGCTTTGAAAATGGTTATGGTGTGGTTTTCTTATGCTATGAAGATATATGAATTTATGCATGTATGATATGGATTGTTGCTAAGAGTGGCTTTACTAGTTACAAGTTAATGAACATGAATGTTTCCTTTCTATGAATGTTGGCTATATATGAGGTCAAGGTATTATATGCATGATTATGGTGGCCTGAAAGTGGTACTTCGTATTAAATTGGATTATGGGATCTTGTCTATGACAAATATAGCTAAGGGTTGCTTATGAAATGGTTTGACTTATGTATTTACACTAATGTGCATGATGACTCTTAAAGTTGATAAAATGAATGGTTTCAACTAAAATTTTCCCTTTTTGCATGTTTTAAGGATTTTTATGCATGGTTTCCCTACTTGGTGCAATTTTTTACTAACCCATATTTTCTATATATTTCTATAAGTGTAGGGTCCGGTTGTTGAGGTGTGGTTCTGATGAGTCTGAAATTTAGACTTATTTAGGGCTTTATTTGTATATATTTATTGACCTTAAATTCTTATTTTGTGCTAATAACCGATGTAAAATCCTTGATTTCCAGGTATATGGATTGAGGAACAAAACAAGGACACTAATTTTGCAAAAAGGAACGAAGCGAGCTAAATGAATGAAGAAAAGTAAGCCTGGTGATCGCCAAGTCCACTTGGCGAGTCGCTGAAGGGCTACTTGACCGCCTAAAGTTCCAGTGTGCCAATCCCTGAAGGAAAGAACCAAGTTGTCAAGAGGAAGGTGTCATCGGTGGATCGCTGAGTGGTTCCGCGATGCTGTGCTGGATCACCCAAAGTTACCGAACTTGAAGATGCTGAAGGCCAAGGCAGAAGGGAAATGGAATTGACCAAAGGGTGGATCGCCTAGTGGTTCGGCAAGCCCGACTTACTGCGCTGAGTGGTTCTTCACAGCACACATCTTTGGCGACTATAAATACATTTCAGAACATTTAGTTTAGTATGAATTACTCTTTAGAACAATTTTTTAATGAAGTTCTGAACTGTGAGAAGAGTTTTCTCTAGTTGTCCTTACCTTTGAAGAATTAAAGTTTTTCACTTTTGAAAAATTGGAAGTGGGTCTTTGAGATTCTTCAAATTGGACCATTGTAAGGACGAAATCAATCTTACCAAGTTGATGAAAACTCAATTTGGTAACGATTTTTATCTTTTTATGATGTCTAGCTAACACCCCAATTCTTGGGGTGTGATTATGTGATTATGGGATGATTTAGTTTATGGGTATTGCTAATTGTTAGTTTAAATACTGCTTAGAAGTAAGTTCCGTCAGTAATTGTAGTTTAATTTAAGAATTGTAGTTGCAAATGCAGTTCTACTCTTGTGTTTTTGGCTTGCTCGAGAGAGATATGTTAAAACTAAGATTATTGATTGATGGTCAGTGGGTATTGGGTTGATATGGATTCAGCTCGAGAGAGTGAATCCTAAACCCAATTCCACACATTCAGCAAGAGAGAGTGAATGCACTAAGGTGTGGGCTAGTTTTATTTTGCTTGCTTGTTGATCTTCGAGAGAAATCAACTTGATTCGGGGTAAATTGTTCGAGAAAAAATTTATCCCCTCTATGGCTTAGCATACTCACTAATATTTAGCTATTTTCTAACAGTTGAAATTAACAATTTGTCTACATTAGCCTATAATCAAATCATATCCCAAGAACCCATCTCATTATTGTTATTTCGTATTGCTTGTTGTTATTGTAGTTGATAATTAAAACCAAAACCCTCCTTTTATTTGACAATCGTGTCACCCCCTAATTTGAATAATGTTTTTATTCGATAATGTCTATTCATATGACTTATTTGACCATGTTCACACTTTACTATTTAATCTCAAACACGTACCGCTCCCTATGAGTTTCGACCCCAACTCATTTAGTTGGGTTTTATACTGATTAGAGATCGTTGACACTTATAATTGGATGAAGTGTACTTGAAACATTAAATCAAAATGGCGTCGCTGCCGGGGAGTAGTGTTGTTTGAATTTTTTTTGTTGAAGTTGATCTTGTTCATTTTAGTCATAGGTGAATCTATTTACTTTCAGTTTTGGTTTTAATGTTGATTGTTTAAAATAGGAGAAAGGAGCATGTCTTGTAGCAACGGTAACCAAGTGAACCACCCTTCATCGAAAATGATGATTCTTAGGGATGACATTCTAAGTTTTAGGCAATTGGAGGGTACGGCAATCCATGAGTTGTGGCTGAAATTTAAGTCAATGTTGCTGCATTGCCCAACTCATGGAATTCCAGACAAGATGCTACTGGATTGCCTCTATAGAGGTCGTGGTCTTGAGAATAGATGAATGGCTGACCTAATTTCTCCAGGTGGTCTCACACAACTGCCCTATTCAATAGAAGCCCAACTCTTTGATCACCAAACCAAGACCAACAAGGAGATCAAGAAAGACCAGAATTTGGCCATACTGTTGACTCAGTTGGATCTCTTGGAATTTTCTTTTATGGAACTAGAGGTACCGTACAAGAAGAAAGATATGTACATTCTCCCTCACGAGCGTAGAAAGCCCAAGGAGTACGAGGGTCAACCAGTAGAACATATACTCTCACTCATTCTCGACAAAGTCGAAGAAAATGACGGAGAGTTGAAAGAGATAAAAGAGAATGTCTCAAAGCTAAATCAGATGATTGCTTCTCATTCCATATCTATTCAGCTACTGGAGACCCAAATAGGATATATGTTATCTCGTTTCTACCCAAAACGAAATGGAGGACTGCCTTGTGACACTAGGGAAAACCCCATGAATCAAAGCTGAGTAAGGACTTGCATTGTGCCACGACGTTAACTAATGCACTTCTTGGAAAGCACCTGATGTTTGCGTAATCATGATACAACTTCTGATGCAAGTGTCTACGATCGTACAATAGTTTAGTAAGCCAACCAAGGGTTGGGATCATTCCTAAGAGAGTGGTTTTGAGAATTAACAGAAAAATAAAATTTAGTTCTAAGTAGTAGTAGCTAAAGACATTAATGATTAAAAACATTGTAAATTAAGGGGGGACACAAGAGTGTCAATTAACAATGGGGTGTTTTGTCACAAGTAAGTAAAAATAGCAAAATAAACAAGGATTTCTAAGTAATGAGAGGGGATCCTTGGGATGTGATGAGAATACGGGTTAAGCTATATTATTGGGTACATGCTTTTGTTAGAAGATTCATAGAATAATTGTGACTAGGCTAAACTTTAAGGGGGATAAGGTCTCTCTCGAGCAACTTACCCCATTTCAAATGCATTTCTCTCAGACACATACTTGCCGCATGAAGACCAGCCTACGCCTTAACCAACTCACTCTCTCGAGCTGAAACTCATGTCGACCCACTCCCACCGGCCATCAATTTAGTAGTTTTAGTTTTACGATCTCTCTCTCTCGCAAACTAAAAACACATAAATAAACTTGTATTTACAACTACAAATTCATTAAATTTATCCAGAACTACTAAACGAAATCATAATTAAACTATGATTAAACTATAAGCAAGCAAGACCCAACAATTATCTTAACCCATATTCACTAAATCACACCCCAAGAATAGGGGGTTTTAGCCACACATGTATAAGAGATAGAAATTTATACCAAATTGAGCTCGCATTCAACTGGGTATGAAGATTGAAGTCTTGATACTGGCCAAAATTGAAGAATCCAAGAGACCCAAATCCAAATCTTGAAGATGAACTCCTTTGGATCTTCAAGTCTTCAAAACCCTCTCAAACTTTGAGCAAAAAATATCAAAATCTACTATTCTATATGAAAATTATAATAATTGTTCGACACTTAAAACTACAACTCTAACTAGTAGTTATAGTTTTCACATATTTGTGTTGCAGCAGATCATTCGTTGTCGTTAGTCCGAATCGCCGATCAAATGGGCGATTCACCCTTTTGTGTAGTTCATCGCCGTCTTGCACCAGCCTTCAGCATCGTCATGCCCTGGGTCATTGGGCGATATGGTACTGCTTCGCGAAACTTCTCCGTTATGCGCCGACTGCTCCATTTTTCCACTGACTTAATCCTTTCCTTTAAGGCTTAGCACACTAGAACAAAAGGCAAAGTAAGACCCTTCGATGACTCGCCAAGTGGACTCAGCGATCCTCATGCCTTCATTTCTTCGTTCTTTTCAGCCTTTTCGTTCCTTTTTACGATGTAGTGTCCGTGCTTTCCTTCAAAATTTAAATACCTGAAACTTAAGGGTTTTCATCTGATATTGAGATAAAATAAGTATTTAAGGACACAATTTCTATTAAAATATAGCCCTAAATGAGTCCAATTTATGGACTCATCAACACCCCAACTTAAACTTTTGCTTGTCCTCAAATGAAACTCTAGTTTAGCAGTTCAACAAGGATGTCTCAAACAGTGCTACACAAGTGTCAATTATGAATGTACACAACAAGACTCAATTTACTTATGCAATGATCAATTGTGTACTCAAAGACTCAAGTTGTGACACACCATTACCAAATATTCTCAAGCTCGCAATACTTGCTTCAAATGCAAGTTCAAGCTCAACAAAAGCCTTTTAATACTCTCACACAAATGATGATTCCATTTTCACACTTAAAGGTATAAGCAATTTAAAGTTCAGGAATCAGATACAACTCTCACATTCACAAAGCTGAACACAATGCAAGCTTTCACCCATAGGTTTGCCCGTATTTTCCAATCAACATTTGTTTCGACTTTGTCAAGATCAGAAAGGTCTTAATAAGGCTTGTAAAGGCGCTGAGTGTAAAGGTATGGTCATTTGGGCTCAGTGACTTTTATCCTCATTAAATGTGGTGCTCTCAACACTTCAATTCTTTTTCCTTCATCATTTTCATTAGTGCATCACATGTCATCCTATTATTCGCTTCCGATGGATTGTTCGTAACCCTATTTCTTTGGTACTTTATTCCACAACTTTCTCTTTTTTTATTTATTCTTTTCTTCTCTTTTGTTGTTTCTTTTTTTTATAGAAGGGTTCCATTTTTCTCAACACCATGGATTTAAGGGGAATTTCCTTGAACTTCTTGACTCTCCTTTTTCTTTTTCACCACACCCCCAACATAGGATTTTGGCCTATGTTGGCTATTCAATTAACCACAATTCAAGAGGATTACATGTAATGGATTAAGAAAGGTCTAATTTTCATCAAGTTTCTTCCAAATAAGGGTAAGGCTCAAAGGATGTTCAAGAGAGAATCACACGCTCACAAGGTAGGTCACAAAAGAGGTGTAGGTCAAATTGGTTAACACTCTTCGCGCTGCCTAAGATCATATCAAGAGAAAGTCTTACTTAGTCAACCGGACCAATAGGCCAATTTCTAGGTGTTGTCATGCATGGTTCCAGGTAAGCTTATCACACAAGGCATCGATAGTTAAGTCAAACAAGAATCCACAATTTTGCTAGTGTGTAACGGTCATCACAAGAGATTCGATTAGATAAATGGCTAATCACAACGAGATGCAAAGAGTTCACATATTGTCTATGGAACTTCATTTGGCCTCATCGTAGTCGTGCATTCATGTTCGTTTGATTGTAAGCACTATTCAAGTCATCGGTATTGATCGAAACCGAGACTCAAATTTGCCAAGGAACAACCACATTAAACACACGAGAGGTGGCACAAATTTTTCGGACAAGTCAAAATTATTTTGCCATTTAAAATAAAAAGAGAAGAGCCATAGGCTCGAACATCCACAGAAAAGCAGTAATAACACAACAATAGCTCACAAACAAAACACGATTTACGAGTAACACATAAAAGGTGTGGGCCTCACCCCACCACAAAAAAAACATTTGTCCTAAAATGCATATAACAAAATTTCTAGAATGTAAATTAAAGGAAGACAGAAAGGGAGGTAAAAAAGGGATCATGTCTAAGTAGTCGCTCTTTCTGCTTGGGTATCAGTGCTCGATATGTCACTCTGGATCCGAGCATCACTGCCCGAAGTCGCCTCAGGGCGACAGCGGGACCGGATTCACCAAGGTTTATTGAGTGTGTGTTTGCTAGAAAGATATGCACCGCTCTGCAAAAAATCCCCTGGCTCATGATGGAATGTTAGGGTGCAGGGTATTGGTCTTCGTGGAAGAAGTGGGCCTTTTGCCCTTGCATTTCCCAGTAGTTGCGGTCAATTTCGTAGCTTTACCTTTCGACATAGCTGTCTCTGTAACACTCCAGAAATTCTATGACTTAAGTTAGAGCCTCACCTTATGAATAATGACTTAAAAATCGTTAAAATGATGTTTATAAACCTAAACTAATGTAATTGACTTGATTTCGAAGAGTAAAAGTCTAAACGTCAAGAAACGACCACGACGTCCTGAAGAAGAATGTGTTCTAGTGTGTCCTTAGGTTTTGGGCAAGTTTGGGAGTGTCGTATGATGGTATAATCTGGTGAAATGGTTTAAAATAGGAAAATAAATGTTCCTAGGGTCAAAATGTTCGAATACGACTTCCCGGGGGTGGCCCCGAGGAGGACCCCAACCTTAGCCAAGCAAGCTGCCAAGGCAGCTTGCAAAATGCGGTTAGAGGGAATAGAGGCACGTCACACACTTATTCCCCAAAGGAGCAAAAAGTAAGTAAACGACGCGGTCGTGTCGTGGAATCTACTGTCTTGAAATTTAATTCCAAATATCTTCTGGGAACAGCTCCACATCGCGGACTTGTTTCGCGACGAAAATGCTGAAATTAATGAATCTATTTTACTTCATTAAAGAGTCCATTTAAGTGAGGGGTATTTAGGGTACTTTAGGGGACGTGTATATAATGATTTTTAGGTCAATTTACCTCACTTTTATCACTCAAAGACAAAACCCCAAAGATCTAAACCTAAAGTTCCCGTTTCTCTCTACTCTCTCTCTCTCTTTTCTCATGAACTCCATTGAAGAAGATTCGAACTTCAAGAAGAAGACCAACTCTCGAAGGTTTCAACTCGGATTTTCGTGGTTAATTCATCTATAAGGTATGGTTGCTTATCACTCTTGGGATTCCTTTCCCCAAGAGACCCTTTCAAGATGAATTTCAAAATCTCCAATTTCTAGGTTTCAATCCAAAAACGTGGGTTTTCTTTCTAAAGTGAAACTGATGTTATAAACTAACTTTGATGGATGGTATATGAACAATTATGGATGAATTTATGTTTTATTGGTGGTTTCTTTAAGAATTCCCCAAGAGACCCTTGTATCTCCTTCTTTTCCTAATTCTAACCCTAGTTTGTGTTGGATATTGATTCAAAGGCTATGAATTGAATGTGATGTTATGTATTCATGTTTGTATGATGATTCTACCCTAGGTTATGTATTATTTCTATGAAATTAGGGTTGAGTCTTTGGATGAAGCCTTGAAGGCTATGAAGGGAATATGTCAATTGCTTATATTGATGTTGATTATGTTATTACTTCATGAATTACCTTGTATTATGTATTGGTTATGAATTTCTTGGTAATTTAAGTATGGATGTCCCACGAAGGGCAAGAAGGTATGAAGGTTGGTTGTTCTTTGAACTCAAGTTTGAAAGGTGAATTACTAAGATTGTAATGATGCTATACCTAATGTGTTAATGTGGTGTTGATGACCTAGTTTCGTCATCATTAATCCTCTACACTTGAATTAGCTATGAAGTATGTATGTATATTATGGTATGATTGCTATATGATTGAAAGGTAGTTTTCATGATTGTAGTGTAATATAAAGTGAAATGTTTACTAACTTGCTAAGTGTCTCTAAAATGAAAGGATTGTTACTCACTTATGAACACATATGAGCTATTATGGTAATATGTCTACATAAGGGTCTATTAAAGGATAATGTGAACTTATGTGATGACTAAAGATGATTACAAAGGGGAATGAGATGCTTAGCACTGAAAGGGCATGTAAATGAGATGGGGGTCTCACGTTTAGTATGTCCGGCTCCCCACATGAGTTTCCTCTTATTTAGCAAGTCTAGATTACCTACGGTATGTATTATCTCATGAGATGGAAACCCCCACATTTAGTAAGTTAGGGTTTCTAGAAGCAATCTCCTTTACCCTTAACTATGTGCCCACATAGGACTCTAGTTTATTGGATCCACCTAGATAGCTATGTATGAATGGTTACACCTTAGGTAAGTGTTAACCCTCTCTTTTCGGTGTGGGAGTAGAACACCGGATTCCATGTAGCTCTCATGGTCTTTGTCGATTATTGCAATCTTTCCCTAATGTAAAAGTAAATGAAGGTATGAAAGGTGTGAACTCTTACTAGGGCTTTCTTAAGGGTTTTTACATGGTGTAAGGGAGGGTATGGGACTTCTTTTACACATTGCACTTGTGGGATCTTAAGAGATAGTTGTAGTAGTGTTCTCTTATGATTATGATTATTATGACTTATGTATGTTTAAGCTATGTTATGTTTGATCATTCTGAATGTGGTAAGTTATGCTGAAATATGATCTTATGAATGTATGCATGAAGTGGCTTGCTTAATTTGATAGTTAGCTTTGAATAGGGTTACGGGGTTCTATTCTTTGCATTGCACTAGTATTACTTGGATTGTCTACATGTTGGGATGATATTATGTTGGTTTGGACTATGCTACTTAATTTGTGTGGATATTGGATTTACTTGGCAAAAAGCAAGTTTTGAATAAAATGTCCTTTTATGTATGTTTCAATGGTTTTTAAGCATAGTAGCCATACTAAGTGTGTGTGTTGTACTAACCCATATCTTCTTCCTTTTCCCAAACATTGAGGTTCGGGCCGTTGAGGATTCAAGCTTACTTCTCAAGACACTTGGAGTTGCTTTCCCAAGTTGGTGAGTCCTCAAGTCTGAGGATAAGACCCTATGATCTAGCTTCTATGTTTAGTTCTTTGCTTATGTTGAAAGACATTGGTGTACTTCCTATTAGCAAGACTTCTTATGGATGTAAGGGCTAAGTCCCATTTTTGATACATCTATGTCTAGATGGTGCATTGTGACGAAGTAAGATTCTATTTTTCATATATGAAGTGAAGTTGAACTTCCAAAGTAAAAGTTTTAAATTTTTCGTAATTTTACTATATGATACATGTTATGACGAATGCTAAGGGCTTGTATAAGACCTCTTCTAGGTCAAATACGCCGGTACCGACTAGGGGGTACGCTAGGGTCGTTACAAACTTGGTATTAGAGCATAAGGTTGAGAATAATGTAGGATTCATGTCACAAGTTACCATGTCGAGTAGAGTCTTGTTCATGGGTGTGAAGCGCGCCACACTTATGAATGAGAGGCTACGAGATGCTTAGGAACTTTCACTCTTTTGTTATTCCATAGTCGTTCCTAAGAGTCTGAACTCTATTTAGTCCTTTTCTTCTAATCCTTCTCTTGTGCTTATAGGCAATGAATACAAGAAGGAACAACGCAAGGAAGTCCGGTGATGAGAATGTGAATGAGGCGGTTCCCCCTCAAGCTCCTCAAAACCCTCAAGTTCCTATTGAAGAAGGGGCTATGTCTAATGTCGAGATAAGGTCGGCTATTCATAATTTGAGTCAATTGTTGGCCACTCAAGTTGCAAGGGATGCTAGGGTGCAAGTGAAACCCAATGCTAGCACTACCGCTTCTAGGATAACGGATTTCACAAGGATGAATCCCCCTACTTTCTTTAGCTCCAAAGTGGAAGAAAATCTACAAGGGTTCATTGATGAAGTGTTTAAGGTTCTAGAGGCTATGGGTGTGTCTTCTCAAGAAAAGGCGGGGTTAGCCGCCTATCAACTCAAAGATGTGGCACAAGTGTGGTATGAACAATGGAAGGAGGGGAGACCTATTAGAGAGGGTCCGATAAGTTGGGCTACATTCAAGATGGATTTTTTTGATAGGGTTTTCCCCTTGGAACTAAGGGAGAGGAAAAGGCAAGAATTCATCAACCTTTATCAAGGGGGTATGAGTGTGAAGGATTATGACCTCAATTTCACTCAATTTTCCAAGCATGCTCCTACTTTGGTGTCGTACTCTAGAGCTACAATAAACAAATTTGTTATGGGTGTATCCGATCTTGTGGTGAATGAATGTAGGTCGGCTATGCTAATCCCAAACATGGACATTTCTCGCCTTATGATTCATGCCGAGTAAATTTTGGAGCAAAATCTTAAGCGAGTTGGTAGAGAATTGAAGAGGTCAAGGGCTGATGATTGAAATTTTTCTAAGGTTAGGTGTGAAATTCAAGACAGGCCAAAGTTCAAAAAGAGGTTTTCCAACCAAGGTCCTCCTAACACTGTAAGGGTCAACCAAGGTTAAGTGTCTACCCCGAAGCCTCAAGAAGCAAGAGTTGGTGGTCCTCATGTTGAGAAGCCTATTTGTACAAAGTGTGGTCGAAAACAAGAAGGCAAGTACCTAGTTGGCACGGGTAATTGCTATGGTTGTGGTAAGAGCGGTCACATGAGGAGGGATTGCCCTACGCTAAAGGCTCAAGGAAGGGAAAATGCTCAAGCACAAGCAAGTGGCCCAAATCCCTATGCTCCTAAGAAGAATCGCTTCTATGCTCTCCAATCCCGAGGTGATCAAGAGAGCTCTCCGGATGTTGTGACCGGTATGTTGCAAGTATTTTCAATAAATGTTTATGCATTGTTGGATCCCGGTGCCACTTTGTATTTTGTAGCCCCTTTAGTGGCTATGAAGTTTAATATGCTTCTCGATGTCTTAGATAAACCCTTTTCGGTTTCTACCCCGGTGGGTGATTCCATTGTTGCTAACAGAGTTTTCAGGGGTTGTTCCATATCTTCGCCCAATAGAGTCACTTTGGTTGATTTGGTGGAACTTGATATGTTAGACTTGGATGTTATTTTGGGGATAGATTGGCTTCATGCTTAGTTTGCGTCCATAGATTGTGGGACCCGAATTTTGAAGTTTCAATTTCCTAATGAACCCATTTTAGAATTGAAGGGAGGAAATTATGTTCCTAGGGGAAAAATCATTTCATGTCTAAAAGCTTGTAAGTTGATTTCTAAGGGTTGTCTCTGTCATATTGTAAGGGTCAAGGATCTTGAGTCCAAGATTCCTCCATTGGAGTCGGTCCCCATAGTGAAGGATATTCGAAAGTCTTTCCCGATGACTTACCCAGGATTCCTCTCGAATGGGAAATAGATTTCGGCATAGATTTATTCCCGAATAAACAACCCATTTCAATCCCTCCTTACCAGATGTCCCCGGCGGAGTTGAAGGAATTAAAATCTCAACTCAAAGATTTGTTGGATAAGGGTTTCATCCAACCTAGTATATCTCTTTGGGGTACACCGGTGTTATTTGTGAAGAAGAAGGATAGATCTCTTCGTATATGTATTGATTACTGATAGTTAAATAAGGTAATCATTAAGAACAAGTATCCACTCCTAAGGATTGATGACTTATTTGATCAACTTCACGTAGCGAGTTACTTTTCAAAAATTGATTTGAGGTCGGGTTATCACCAACATAGGGTGAGAGGTGTTGATGTTCCAAAAATGGCCTTCCGAACAAGATATGGTCATTTTGAGTTCTTAGTGATGTCCTTTGGTCTTACAAATGCCCCGACGGCTTTCATGGACCTTATGAATTGTGTGTTTAGAAATTTTCTAGACTCATTTGTTATTGTCTTTATTGATGACATCTTGATATACTCTAAAAGTGAGGGTGATCACATTAATCATTTGAGGATAGTATTGCAAACCCGCAAAGATCACCAACTCTATGTTAAGTTTAGCAAGTGCGAGTTTTGGCTAAGATCGGTTGTTTTCCTTGGTCACATTGTTTCTAGTGAGGGTATAGAAGTTGATCCAAAGAAAACTGATGCGGTCAAAAGTTGGCCTAGAACTTTGAATCCTTCCGACAACCGAAGCTTTTTGGGTTTGGCCGATTACTACTGGAGGTTTGTTGAGGGATTTTCATCTATTGCATCTCCATTAATGGCGTTAACTCAAAAGAAGTCCAAGTTCAAATAGTCGGAATCTTGTGAAAAAAGCTTCCAATTGTTGAAAGATAAGCTCACCTCTGCTCCAGTTTTGACCTTACCGGAGGGCACCGAAGGGTTTGTAGTATATTGTGACGCTTCCCGAGTGGGTTTGGGTTGTGTCCTCATGCAGCATGGTAAGGATATAGCTTATGCCTCGACAACTCAAGGTGCATGAGAAGAATTATCCAACTCATGACCTTGAGCTAGCGGCCGTAGTCTTTGCTTTAAAGATTTGGAGAAACTATCTCTATGGGGTAGATTTGGATGTGTTTACCGACCACAAGAGTCTTCAATATGTTTTCCACCAAAAAGATTTGAATCTCCGACAAAGGAGGTGGTTGGAACTCTTAAAAGATTATGATATGAGTGTCCTTAACCACCTCGGAAAAGCAAATGTTGTTGCATATGATTTGAGTCGTATATCTCTGTGTAATGTGTTACGTGTGGAAGAAGAGAAAATGGAGTTAGCCCATGATGTACATAGGCTTGCCCGGTTTGGTGTCCGACTTAATTGCCCAAAATGAGGTGTCATGGTCCGTCATAATTCCAAGCCATCGGTTGTTGTTGACGTGCAGTCTAAGCACATCTTGACCCTATTTTGATGGAACTAAAAGAGTCGGTTCTCACCAAAGCAATAGAAACTTTCTCTCAAGGAGAAGATGGGGTGCTTAGGGACCAAGGAAGATTATGTATGCCGGATATGGATGGACTAAGAGAGACAATCTTAGAGGAGGCCCACGGGTCCCGATACTCCATTCATTCGAGAGCCACCAAAATGTATCGCGACTTACGTGAGATTTATTGGTAGAACGGAATGAAAAGAGACATAGCAGATTTTGTGCCTAGGTGCTCAAATTGCCAACAAGTCAAAGCCAAACACCAAGGACCGGGAGGTCTAACTCAAGATATTGATACCTCTACTTGGAAGTGGGAAGAGATCAATATGGAATTCGTGGTAGGTTTGCCTCGAACCTGTAGCCAACAAGATTCCATTTGGGTCATTGTGGATAGATTGACTAAATTAGATCATTTCCTTCCCGTCAAGGTTTTTTATTCTGGGGAAGATTATGCTAAGCTGTACATTAAGGAGATTGTGAAATTTCATAGGGCCCCGTTATCAATATTTTGGATAGAGGTGCCCAATTTACTTCCCAGTTTTAGAGGTCTTTCTAAAGTGGGCTTGGTACTTAAGTGAAACTTAGTACCGCATTTCACCCTCAAACGGATGCTCAAGCGGAATGCACCATCTAAACCCTAGAGGACACGTTAAGAGCGTGTGTCATTGACTTCAAAGGTAATTGGGCTGACCACCTACCATTATTAGAATTATCGTACAATAATAGCTACCACTCGAGTATTGCTATGGCACCCTTTGAAGCACTTTATGGTAGAAGGTGTCGATCTCCGGTTGGATGGTTTGAAGTAGGTAAATTTGCTCTTCTTTGTCCCGAGGTAGTCTATGAGGCTACGGAAAAAGTTTGACTTATAAGGGATAGGTTGAAAATGGTTCATAGTTGGCATAAGTCTTATGCCGATAATAAAAAGAGAGATCTTGAATTTGAAGTAGTTGATTGGGTCTACTTGAAGATCTCACTCATGAATGGGGTGATCAGGTTTGGTAGGAAGGGGAAACTTAGTCCCCGGTATGTTGGGCCTTATGAGATCTTGAAGTGTGTCGAAAAGGTTGCTTATGAGTTAAAATTACCCATCGAATTGGCCCCGGTTCACCTGCTATTCCATATGTCTATGTTAAAGAAGTGTATAGGTGAGCCGGTGTCCATTCTCCCTCTAGAAGGTTTAGGGGTGAATGAGAACCTTTCTTATGAAGACGTTCCGGTCGAACTCCTAGATCGTCAAGTTAAGAAGTTGAGGAATAAAGAGGATGCCTCCGTAAAAGTCCTATGGAGAAACCACGTAGTTGAGGGTGTAATATGGGAGGCCGAGACCGACATGAAGTCCCACTACCCTCATCTTTTTCCTCCTAGTCCTAGCCAAAGTTGAGGTTAGTAGTCTTTCTTAATTAGGTATAAATTGAAAATCATGTGTGTTGATGATTATGACATGATTTCCTTGTATGTGCATATTTTTGTGAAAATTCATGCTTAAAGGTGTATTTTGTTTCGCATGATTGAAATTGCACCCATAGATGTTGTGTGATGTTGTCTTCATGAGAGTTGTAATGAGCATGCTTGATGTTGTCTTGCTAAAGAAATGTCTTGTTGATTGCTTAATATATATGTTGATTCTCATTGAATATGGAGAAAGTAGTTCCTCCTATACTTATGTGTAATAAAGAGTTTTGAGCATAGTGATGTTGTGGATTAAGTCCTTATATGATATGATGATATGATGTAGATGTGACTGGTTGTTGTGCTGGTAGTTTGAGTCATTGACTCCCTAGAAAAAAGTCCAAGTGACATTCGGGGACGAACGTTCCTAAGGGGGGATATTGTAACACCTCAAAAATTCTATGACTTAAGTTAGAGCCTCACCTTATGTATAATGAATTAAAAATATTTAAAATGATGTTTATAAACCTAAAATAATGTAATTGACTTCGTTTGGAAGAGTAAAAGTGTAAACGTCAAGAAAATGACCACGACGTCCGGAAACTGGAGAAGAATGTGTTCTAGTGTGTCCTTAGGTTTTGGGCAGGTTTGGGAGTGTCGTATGATGGTATAATCTGGTGAAAAGGTTTAAAATGGGTAAATAAATGTTCCTAGGGTCAAAAAAATTTAATACGACTCCCCGAGGCCAGCCTAAGGGGCCGCGAGGAGGACCCCAACCTTAATCAAGCAAGCTGCCAAGGCATCTTGCAAATTGCACTTAGAGGGAATAGAGGCGTGTCGCGCACTTGTTCCCCCAAGGAGCAAAAAGTCAACTCGTTACGCGGTGGTGTCGCGGACACTACTATCCCAAAATTTAATTCCAAATATCTTGAGGGAACAGTTCCACGACGAAAATGTAGAAATTCACAAATCTATTTTACTTTATTAAAGAGTCCATTTAAGTGAGGGGTATTTAGGGTAATTTAGGGCACGTGTATAAATGATTTTTAAGTCAATTTACCTCACTTTTATCACTCAAACACAAAACCCCAAAGATCTAAACCTAAAGTTCCTGCTTCTCTCTACTCTCTCTCTCTTCTCAAGAACTCCATTGAAGAAGATTGGAACTTAAAGAAGAAGATCAACTCTCCAAGGTTTCAACTCGGATTTTCGTGGTTAATTCATCTATAAGGTATTCAAGATGAATTTTAAAATCTCCAATTTCTAGGTTTCAATCCAAAAACGTGGGTCTTCTTTCTATATTGAAACTGATGTTATAAACTGACTTTGATTGATGGTATATATGAACAATTATGGATGAATTTATGTTTTACTAGTGGTTTCTTTAAGAATTCCAAATGAGACCCATGTATCTCCTTCTTTTCCTAATTCTAACCCTAGTTTGTGTTGGATATTAATTGAAAGGCTATGAATTGAATGTGATGTTATGTAATTCATGTTTGTATGATGATTCTACCCTAGGTTATGTATAATTTCTACGAAATTAGGGTTGAGTCTTTGGATGAAGCCTTGAAGGCTATGAAGGGAATATGTCAATTGCTTATAATATATATATATATATATATATATATAGTAAAACAAGAGGAAAATACCAGAATATTTGAACAATATAGGGAGACAAATTGTGATGGAAAATATAAAGTTGAGAGCCTTATTTAATCTCTTCAACTGTTCCTTAAAGATATCTGAATATATGCTTAACAACTTTCCAATATCTTCTTATTGGACATGAGCTGAATCTCGCCAATAAACTTACTGTGAAACAAATATTTGGTCGGAATGGAGTGCCCCAATAGCACTGAGATATGGAGTGCCCCAATAGCACTGAGATATGGAGTGCCCCAATATTTAGTGCCCCAATAGCACTGATATATGGAGTGCCCCAATATTTAGTGCTCCAATAGCACTGAGATATGGAGTGCCCCAATATTTAGTGCCCCAATATTTGTCTTACCAAGATCTTTCATTTCAAATTCTTTTCTCAAACACTCAACAACTTTTGAAAGCTCTTCTAGAGTTCCAATGATGTTCAAGTCATCAACATAAACAGATATTATTACAAATTCAAATTTGGACCTTCGTATAAAAATACAAGGACAAATAGGGTCATTCTTATACCCTTCATTTAGCAAATATTCGCTACGTCAATTATACCACAGTCGCCCTGATTGTTTCAATCCGTATAAGGATTTCTGAAGCTTTATTGAACAACTTTCTTTTTGAATTTTTATATGCTTCAGGCACTTTGAGTGCTTCAGGGATTTTCATAAAACTATCGTGGTCTAGTGAGCCATATAAATAGGTTGTAACAACGTCCATTAGATGCATTTGAAGTTTTTCATGAACTGTCATATTTATCAAATACCTGAAGATAATTGCATCTACCACAGGAAAATATGTCTCCTCATAATCAATGTTAGGCCTTTGCGAAAATCCTTGTGCCACAAGTCGTGCTTTATATCTTACGACTTTACTATTTTCATTACGTTTTCGCACAAAACCCAATTTGTACCCTACTGGCTTGACACCATCAGGTGTTTAGACTATTGGTCCGAAAACTTCACGTTGTTCAAGTGAAGCCAATTTAATTGGAATTGCTTCCATCCATTTTGACCAATGATTTCGCTGTCTACATTCATTGACAGATTTTAGTTCGAAATCCTCATCTTGTTGCATTATTTCAACAACAATATTATATGCAAAAATACTATCCACCACAATATTATTTCAATTCTATCTTTTTCTGTTCAAGACATAATTTATTGAGATCTCCTTACTCTCATTATTTTCAGGTACATAGACCTCCTCAGTGGTGTCATCATTTATTATGTCTCGGAGCTCTTCATGAGAAATTGCCTCCATATTATGATCATCTTGATTATTTATTTCTTTCCTTTTTCGAGGATATTTATCTAAACAAATCTCCAGTTCTAGGTTCCAAATATTCTATAATAGAACTAGATTCATACCAACATATATCCCCAACCTTCTTTAGGGACCCATCTTTGTGCATTGTGGTGGAGCAATTGGAACATATACCTCACAACCAAGGATTTTAAGATGGGAAATGTTTGGCTCCTGACCAAAAACCAATTGCAATGGGGATATTTCATGATAATTGGTTGACCTTATGCGCACAAGTGTCGCTGCATGCAAAATAGCATTCCCCCAAACTGAAACTAGAAACTTTGCCATCATCAATAATGGTCTAGCTATCATTTGAAGAAGTGTAATCAATGACTCTACTAAACCATTATTAGTATGAACATGTGCAACTGAATGTTCAACTGTTATACCAATGGACAAACAATAATCATTAAATGCCTGAGATGTAAACTCACCAGCATTATCAAGACGAATTGTTTTTATTGTATAATCTAGAAATTGTACTTTTAACCTTATTATTTGAGCCAACAACCTCGCAAAAGCCATACTGCGAGTTGACAATAAGCACGCATGTGACCATCTTTTAGATGCATCTATCAAGACCATATAATATTTAACTGGTCCACATGGAGGGTAAATAGGTCCACATATATCACCCTGTGTTCATTCCAGAAATGCAAGGGACTCCACCCCAACCTTAGCCACTGATGGTTTGATAATCAACTTTCTTAGGGTTTTAAAGTTTTTTTTTAGGGTTTTTAAAGGTTAAGTGTTTCTTAGAGTTTTTTTTTGTGTTTTTTAGGTTTAGGGTTTATGGATTTTAGGATAGGGTTTAGAGCTTAGGTTTTTTAGGGGTTTGAATTTGTTTATAGTGTTTATTTTAGGGTTTATAAGATTTAGGGTTTCTCTTAAGGTTTAGGGTTTAGGGGTTCTTAGGGTTTTAGGTTTAGGATTTTGGGTTTTAGGTTAGGGTTTAAGGTTTAGGGTTTAGGGTTTTTTAAGGTTTAGGGATTTAGGTTAAGGGTTTTATCTAGGTTTTTAGGGTTTAGTGCTTTTGGTTTTTTAGGTTAACATTTTTTTGGGTTTTATGGGTTAAGGGGTAAGGGATTAGATTTTTTTTTTTGTGTTTTTAAGGGTTTAGCATATACGATTTAGATCTTTATAGGTGTTAGAGCTTA